>PKRV01000289.1:0-228273 GCA_003709505.1 Hyphantria cunea
TTAAAAGCGCGCGCAAAATGGCGGCAATTATTAATGTTTCAGTTGAGATGACTAAAAAGGGGTCTAGTTGACCCGAAGGTCATTCTTGTCGAAGTAGAAACCCAACTCATTTGACTAGTTTGGTTCATCTGATAGCTAATTATTGGATTTATCCAATATTTACCAGGGAGGCGGGGTCCCTGGCTAACACAGACAAGGTAGACCCCGGAATCTATGTACAAATTTTTAAATATATCCTTTCTACTTATGAAAACTTTTATTGCGCGGTTTAGGATTATAACATGTGATATGCCGTTGTGTTTTATATCCACCTTTATAGAGGGTTTTCTTTGAGTTATTATAATATCTATGGATATGATGTTTGTTCTTATTTAGTCTACCCTCTGCTGACTTGTTTTAACCCGACTGCGAATTAAGGAGGGCTATTTTTACGAGTGTATGTATGAATGTGTGTATATTTCTTTGGCACGCCCTAGAGCCTAAACGGCTTATCGGATTTTTATGGGAGAGTTGTTTTTAGATTCGTCTTAGTCGTAAGAGTTACACTAGGTCCATCAAAATAAAAAAAAAACTATTTTAAGGATTTTGGCGCCAAAAAGTAATATCAAAAAAATACATGTTTTCAAAACACATCGAGTATGAAGTAAAGAAATTATAATTGTGATTACGAATATATACATAATTATATGTTTTATTTAAAAAGAACTGACTTAAACAGGAATGACAGATATTGACGCAGTCGGATATTTTTAAAATAATTTTGCTTGTTTTAATAACTACCCAACTATGTCGAAGTCAATGGTGAGGGTAGTACTTTTGACAGTTTATGCATGTTTGTTTTACACCGTACCATCTAGACTACTGAACCGATCTTAATGAATAAGGTATCAAAAGGTCTGTTGGGATGGCCGTGTGACATAGTCTATTTAAATTTTATAAAAAAAAATACGTTGATGTAGTAGTTGCGGCTATAGTTTCTACTGTTCAGCTAGCCTTCCTAGACAAGATGTCATTCTACAAACGTAATATTTAATGATGATGAAATTCTCCTAGCCAAAAACGGCCACGTCGGCTAGTCTCGGCGGAGACCAGCCAACTACGCAGGAGATATTATAGCGCACAAGTGTGTGCATATATATATGTATGTTTATGAGATGATAAATCAATCAAGCTAGGAGTAATAGCTAGAAAATGTACCGAAATAAATAAAATTTTTATTTAATTTTTATCGAGCAAATCTCGGTCATCCAGTTTCATATTGTAATTAAACATAGCTGTTAGTTACTTGTTATTTTACAGGTACTGTTACTTGACATATCTGTATATTTCTAAATACAAGTTATACGTTTTTAACATAACACAATTATGTATTTTCCTGTGCGGAACTCGAACATACGACTTCCGGCTCACTTATCAGGATCAAGCCAGCGTTTTTTCCTATAACTTAAACTATAATAATAATTGACTGACTGCCTTGGTGGCGCCGTGGTAACGAATGCGACTGCTGTGCTGGAGGTCTCAAGTCCGATTCCTGAGTCGGACCAAATGTTTTTATGATCTGCAAATATTGGTATCGGAGTTTGGGTGTTTTCTAAATATATTATGTATGAATTTAAAACAAAAAAATTAATATCAGTTGTCTAATACACATAGTACAACCTGTGCTTGGTTTGGGGCTAAGTGACGTTGGGTAATAAAATGTCCGAAAATATTTATTTAAAAACAATATATTAGCATACAGATTTTAGAATAACGACTAGAAGATTCCTTGTGTAAGCCATGCGTCGTGCAACCTGCATCATTACATCAAATAAAGTAAACAGTAGGATCAAACATTATTATATTGACAGCTTGTTTTCTCAATATTTGTTTAGGCATCGAGTGGACATGTCAGTTTGTCGGCGACTACTAGCACTTGACCTCAGAGTGACTGGACTTATTTGTTGTTTTTGTGAGAAAATTTTATTTGGACACACGATTCGTTGGAAGGTTTTTTTTAAATATGTAACTCGCCATAGTGATTCTGCTCAGCCTGATGGTAAGCTCAAGCAGAATCCAACGGTGGGGGCCACATTACCCACTGCGAAAACAGACAGTGCAGTATGGCGTTCCACACTATGGCGACTTTGTGAGATGCTTTTTCACGCCCCGCTTATAGGACCCGGGATCATAGTGGGAGGGAAACACATGCGCTGGTAATGAGTTCCAGGTTTATCGACATTCAGAAGTTTCTAATGAGGTATTACTTAAAAAACTAAAGACTAGTTGAGCCCCGCGGTGTTACCAGCAGTACAACAACAACCACGGGCAAAGCCGCGTTGCAAAGCTAGTCTAATGTAAGAAGCCTAGGTCACTCCTTATATCATCAGCTATCTGTAAGACAAAATCCCGTCAAGTCGATCCAGCCAAAAGCTAAATTTGTGCAACCTAGGCCATATTATCAAGAAGTAAGTATAGATCGCCGCTCGCAGTAATAAATAGCCGCAGAATCTGAATTTAGTATTGTTATTTTTAATAATGTTTATGACCTGACGAAAAGTAATTACCCCCGCTGATGACCACCCAAAATTTCAGAGTGAGAAATACGTTGCCGGTTCATTCGCACACATCACGCCACTCATTAAAGTAAATAGTGTAACATTTAAAATTATACATATTTTTGTATTAAAAAAGAAGCACCAAAAGAAGGTTTTTATGAATTGGACTAAATTGAAATGGGTCCACACGGGAAACATTAGCTTTCAAATAAAAAAAGAATCATCGAAATCCATTTTGGTACCAACCATAACCAAGTTATTTGTCAATTTATTTAAGACTTATATGATTTTTTCATGAATGTCAATGTCAGAACTGGATCGGGACTTGGGACCACACGGGAAGCACCAGCTTTTGAAATGTAAAAAAATCATCAAAATCGGTTCACCCACAACCTACTTATTTTTTTTTAATTTTTAAAAAATGGCAATCGTCAATACAGTTCATGAGATATTTTTTTGATGTTCTAAATTACATTTAAGGTATTTTGGTAGGAAGAGAAACTTTTAAAATTACTCTCGAAGATTCCTCGCGAGAAATGCAAAGATTGATGGGAAGAGGGTGTAGAAATTAGCCCGAACAGGTACAAGTCTGATTACATTAGCAATGAATTTGTTATCCAATGCTATTGTAGGAAATAGGACGTAGGTGTATAATGGTACGGTACAGTCATGTTTTTGGAATTGTATTCTAATAAATTGACAGGGGTGTTGTTCTAGATATAGTGACACTGACTGCTGACCTGGAGGTAGCAAGTTCTAGGCAAATAAGTTTTTTTAATGAAAAATATATTTAGACATGTTCATCAGTAGTCTTGATTCCATAGACTGACAAATCCGTATTGGCTCCGCCCCGTCTAGCATGTCAATAAGCCGCCATAGCATGCATCACAATGCTGCAATGTTTGCATTCGCTTTCGTTAGACAACTGATTTTAATACATATATACATAGAAAACACGCTAACTCCGATACAAATATCTGCAGATCATATAAACATTTAGTCCGAACCGGGAATCGAACCTGAAACCTTAAGGACATCGGTCGCATACGTTACCACTGCGCCACAGAGGCAGGCAAATTACTTTAGCAAGCTGATATTTATTTATGAACTGATGTTAAATACTGAATGCTATCCGTATTATAATTATATAAGGTTTACATCATTAGGTTCATATCAGTTGTCTAGTACCCATAATACAAGCTCTGCTTAGTTTGGGACTAGATGGCGTTGTGTATTAATGGTCCAAAATATTTGTTTTATTTATTTATCATGTTAAGAACTCATGAAGCATACACCGATTATCAACATACCTCGCGAGTACTTTCTCTCTCCTATCTGTGATTTATACGTTTAATAAACAAATGGCACCTAAACAGAGAGCAAATAACCGCACTCCTCATACAAGTATTTGTCCTGTGTGAAAACCGAACTCACAATCTCTGGCTTAACAGTTTAATAAGACCAACAAATCCAATTTGAAAACTATTTTATGAAGCATTAATCATCATCGGCAGCCTTGATTAATCCACAGCTGGACATAGACATCTCTTTGAAGCTAAGGTTTTGGTCTACTACACTGACCGGCAGGTTCGTATACGAGTATTTATTTATTCATTAAAGCTTGCTGCAAACATATTGTACAATGCGGACTTAATGCCAGAGAAAATTTCTTCCAAACAAATCTTTCCGTGTCGCGAAGTTGTTTTTAGCAGGTGTTCGTTTGAATAAGTTAGACGAGAGAATGAATCATATTATTTTATAAAACAAAATTGTGTGTGTGTGTTGTGTAAAACAAAGTTGTATTTATAAAACAAATTATTTTATAAAACGCCCTTTTCCCCACAAGGGCGAGAAATCTTCCTGGAGAGCTGGGCTCCCTGAAGTTGTACTCCACGCAGATCATTGCCATGAGCCGGCCGTTGTTAGTGGCCAGCCTCGACGCTCAATCGCCGGTCGTCCCTCCGAAGAGGTGACCGGCGACGAGAGGCGTCTGCGTGAGGCTGGCGGTCCTCCAGATAAAGAGATGTTAGATATATATTTTTATATTAAAATTTTATATCATACGGGGTTTGTTTCAAGCTCTGCTTCTCTTTGCATTGATGTTGCCCTGTATTGTTTACCCTCTGAATTGCCTCTTACGACCTCCATTGAATGAATGGGTAGTGACACTCCGTATTACTACATATTATAAAACAAAGTCCTTCGCCGCGTCTGTCTGTTCGCTATAAACTCAAAAGCTAATACACGGATTTGTTTGCAGTTTTTATCAAAAGATAGAGTGGTTCTTGGGGAAGATTTTTATTTATAAATTGTTTACATTTACAAGTACATTTCTGAGTACATTGGCTAAAATATAACGATATTTGTTGAAGACTTCGGAAAAACAATGCAGCATGGTGACACAGGTGACACCATGGCGAACTATTGAGATGCTTCTTTGAAATATTTATGTATGAATTTCTGCTGAGCTTGAGGTTACGGGTTCGATTCTGAGGTTTCGGGTTCAATTCCCGGGTCAGACAACCCTGGAACTTGTGTTTTTATATACGTGTATAAAATGAAAGTATTTACAAAATAAGTTGTTTTGTGGAATTTTTAAGTTTGTAATGCGATGTAGCATGAAGCATTGGTTAGTGACGTTCATAATATTATTTCGTTGGTTTTTTACCATTGAATACAGTAGATTCTGCTTAGTTGAAATCAAACGATACCTAGTACACATATACGCATTAGGTCCACCGTTGTACAAAAGTGCATAAAGATTTAAATAAATAAATATTTTATGAGAGATCCTAGCACATTTAATACTGCTAATTTAATTAAAAGTAGGTTACTGGTTACAGTAAAGACATCGTATCAATCGGGCATCTTGATTACGAATATTAGGTATGGTTTCGTTAAAGTTTAGAGCAATACTTACATTTTAGATATTGCGGTAAAATCGTTTTAGGCACTTTTACGAAAAATTTTCGCTCAAATACTTGTTTTGTGTAATTTCTACAGACCGCAGGGTTAGCACTTAAGTAATTACAAAGACATTAAATGTGTTAAAAGCGCGCGCAAAATGGCGACAATTATTAATGTAGTGCTTCAGTTGAGATGACTAAAAAGGGGTCTAGTTGACCCGAAGGTCATTCTTGTCGAAGTAGAAACCCAACTCATTTGACTAGTTTGGTTCATCTGATAGCTAATTATTGGATTTATCCAATATTTACCAGGGAGGCGGGGTCCCTGGCTAACACAGACAAGGTAGACCCCGGAATCTATAAACAAATTTTTAAATATATCCTTTCTACTTATGAAAACTATTATTGCGCGGTTTAGGATTATAACATGTGATATGCCGTTGTGTTTTGATATCTACTTTTATAGAGGGTTTTCTTTGAGTTATTATAATATCTATGGATATGATGTTTGTTCTTATTTAGTCTATCCTCTACTGACTTATTTTAACCCGACTACGAAATTAGGAGAGCTATGTTTTGCGAGTGTATGTATGAATGTGTGTATATTTCTTTGGTACGCCCTAGAGCCGAAACGGCTTATCGTATTTTTATGGGAGAGGTGTCTTTAGATTCGTCTTAGTCGTAAGAGTTACACTAGGTCCATCAAAATAAAAATAAAAACTAATTTAAGGATTTTGGCGCCAAAAAGTAATATCAAATAAATATATGTTTTCAAAAAACATCGAGTGTGGTATCAAAGTAAAGAAATTATAATTGTGATTACGAATATATACATAATTATATGTTTTATTTAAAAAGAACTGACTTAAGAGATATTGACGCAGTCGGATATTTTTAAAATAATTTTGCTTGCTTTAATAACTACCCAACTATGTCGAAGTCAAAGCTGAGGGTAGTACTTTTGACAGTTTATGCATGTTTGTTTTACACCGTAGCATCTAAACAACTGAACCGATCTTAATGAATAAGGTAACAAAAGGTCTGTTGGGATGGCCGGGTGACATAGTCTATTTAAATTTTATAAAAAAAAATACGTAGATGTAGTAGTTTCGGCTATAGTTTCTACTGTTCAGCTAGCCTTCCTAGCCAAAATGTCATTCTACAAACGTAGCCTTTAATGATGATGAAATTCTCCTAGCCAAAAACGGCCACGTCGGCTAGTCTCAGCGGAAACCAGCCAACTACGCAGGAGATATTATAGCGCACAAGTGTGTGCATATATATATGTATGTTTATGAGATGATAAATCAATCAAGCTAGGAGTAATAGCTAAAAAATGTACCGAAATAAAAAAAATATTTATTTAATTTTTATCGAGCAAATCTCGGTCATCCAGTTTCGTATTGTAATTAAACATAGCTGTTAGTTACCTGTTATTTTACAGGTACTGTTACTCGACATATCTGTATATTTCTAAATACAAGTTATACCCAGATATAAAATATTGTTAACATAACACAATTATGTATTTTCCTGTGCGGAACGCGAACATACGACTTCCGGCTCACTAATCAGGATCAAGCCAGCGTTTCTTCCTATAACTTAAACTATAATAATAATTGACTGACTGCCTTGGTGGCGCCGTGGTAACGATTCTTGAGGGAGGTTTTTATTTATAAATTGTTTACATTTACAAGCACATTTTTGAGTACATTGGCTAAAATATAACGATATTTGTTGAAGACTTCGGAAAAAATTTTGCCGAGCAACTTCTCAGAGTAACTTTTGCTATAATATATTTTCCGTAAAGAATCCGGGCGAATCTGGGGCGGGTTACTAGTTCGTAATGAAATTTTTATATTTAAATTGGCAGTGAACTACACACAAAACTGTTTTAGCTTTGATTTGATGATTACATGTAAGGCATGAAATCAAAGTTATATTTAGATTTTGACAGAAAACCAAATACGTACGCAAATCAATCAAATTGTTTTTAAAACAATACCTGCAAAAATGGAGCTGTGGCTCCAAATCTCATTGAATGAAATAGTAAACTATGCGATTGTTTGTCAAACAACGGCAACCGAATGTGTACAACTAAAAATAAGGCAACTAAAAATAAATTGTTGTTCATAGGCATTATTCGCGCGAAAACTGTAAATTTATGTGATATTTTAACATAGAAGTCTGCCGAAATAACTTTAATCAGCCTGATAGAAAGCAGGAGCAGAATCCAAGAAAGGTGTTCACCACTCTCATTGCGAATGCAGACAATGCAATAATGCGGCACGGTGACCCACATGTTACACCATGGCGAACTATTGAGATGCTTCTTTGAAATATTTATGTATGAATTTCTGCTGAGCTTGAGGTTACGGGTTCGATTCTGAGGTTTCGGGTTCGATTTCCGGGTCAGACAACCCTGGAACTTGTGTTTTTATATACGTGTATAAAATGAAAGTATTTACAAAATAAGTTGTTTTGTGGAATTTTTAAGTTTGTAATGCGATGTAGCATGAAGCATTGGTTAGTGACGTTCATAATATTATTTCGTTGGCTTTTTACCATTGAATACAGTAGATTCTGCTTAGTTGAAATCAAACGGTACCTAGTACACACATACGCATTAGGTCCGCCGTTGTACAAAAGTGCATAAAGATTTAAATAAATAAATATTTTATGAGAGATCCTAGCACATTTAATACTGTTAATTTAATTATAAGTAGGTTATTGGTTATAATAAAGACATCGTATCATTTGGGCATCTTGATTACGGATATAAGGTATGGTTTTGTTAAAGTTTAGAGCAATACTTACATTTCAGATATTGCCGTAAAATTCTTTTAGGCACTTTTACGAAAAATTTTCACTCAAATACTTGTTTTGTGTAATATCTACAAACCGCAGGATTAGCGCTTAAGTACACAGATATTTTTAAATAAAACACGTTTTTCAGACTCCAAATAAAACTAGGAACAAGTAACGAATTATTAAAAAAGCCGACTCCTTATAATTTTGTTGTTTTTTTTTAATTTGAATGTAGGTATCCAATCCAGTGTCACTCTCAAGACTAAGACGAACCTATTTACACCACACACATAATCACTTAGGCTCTAGGGCGTGCCAAAGAAATATTATACCTACATACACTCGAAAAATGTAGCCATCTTTCTTTCGCAGTCGGGTAAAAAGGAAATCGATCATCAGTTTGTTATCCGCCCTCAAACATCAAAATATACTTTACACATTAATGACTTTAGGCTTCTTTATTATCCTAGACTTTATCCTTGGCGCTCATAGCCCAGTTCCACTCGGTGATTAGAAACAATCACCGACGGTAAGCAACGACGGCGCGGTCAGTACCTGGATGGGTGACCGCTGGTGGCATGTTACCATGAGCGTCTCCATGATTCGGAGGTCACGTTAAGCAGTCGGTCCCGGTTTAACAACCGGGACCGACTGCTTGACGTGACCGATGATAACTCATACGATAACAGATGTGAAGCTTAGTTGGAGGCCTTTAGGCGGCTTCAAAACATCCAACGGCCAGTCCCCAACCCGCACTTGGCCAGCGTGGGGACGGATGGCCTTAACCCTCTCCGAGAGGAGACCCGAGCCTAGCAGTGGGACATTGTGGGTTGTTGATGATGGTGGACTTTATATTATGTGGATTTTTTTTTAAAAGACAACTCCCGCATTTGGCATATACATTCCTGTGTCACAGGGATCTTAAGAAACATACATGAAATGGACACAAAGTACACCCAGACTTAGAACAAAAACTTATGGATCACACGAAGTGTTGTCCCATGTAGGATTTGAACCCACAACACTTGGCGCAGTAGCAAGCGGTGTGGCGACCACTCAAATCACTAAGCCAATCGTGTAGTCAATATTACCATTGTAGTGACTCAGAACACTTATTTGTGTATTTTGTAATTCTTGTCATTATATTCTTATTTTATTTCTTATTATTATTCACGAAACCATTCAGCGTCATTTTTTATTTTTAAATTTAAATTACCTAAAAAAATATGTAAAATAAATTTCTTGTAACAAATATTGCAAAGGGTACCAACAGATTTTGTTTGTAGGTATTTGTTTACTTGTCAGCCGGCCAGCGCGCCGTCGTTGCTAAGACCCCTGCTAAGAGCACTGCGAGTGTGGGCGAGACGGCACGATCTTAGTGTTGCGCTCGCGCATACACGCCACTCAAGGAACCATTCATATGAGGACGGGCAGTACTGTCTCGGCCCTAACTCGAGCATATTTTATGTCTCGCCGCACGAACATATCAGTATTATCCTTACATTTTTATATCTTCTGTCATTCTTATAATACTATCACTCCTTCTACATTACAGTTTAACATTTGTGTATGTGTAATTTCGTATTTCGTAATAAACTTTCGTTGCTTCTGTTCTATATAGTGGACTATTGATTTCCATACACCTACATATACATATTCTTTTACTGCATCATCAATTATATTGGACAATTATATTGGATTTTAATATTTACATCCAACCTTTCTACTAATATTATAAATTCGAAAGTTACTTTGTACGCTGTCATGTTTCAACGGCTTAACCACTGCACAGACTTCAATTCAGTTTAGCATGGTGATAATTATGAGAGGCGCTCATAGCCCAGTTGCACTCGGTGATTAGAAACAATCAGCGAGGGCAAGCAACGACGGCGCGGTTAGTACCTGGATAGGTGACCGCTAGTGGCATGTTACCATGAGCGTTTCCGTGATTTATCAATCGATAACAGTCGTGAAGCTTAGTTGGAGGCCTTCGGACGGCTTAAAAACACCCAATGGCAAGATTTACGTAGCCACAACGTATTCTTGCCAGTCCCCAACTCGCACTTGGCCAGCGTGGGGACGTATGGCCTTAACCCTCTCCTGAGAGGAAACCCGAACCCAGCAGAGGGACATTATGGGTTGTTGATTGATGATTGAATTGGTGATATTCAGAGGCGTCTCTAGTCCGTGAAACACCCATATGCAATAAATACTTTAGCGCCCTTTAGCAAACGTAGTGTCTTTTTTATTGACGAGGAGGAAAATCCCTTCGGATATCCAGGTCCTAGGGGACACAAGATCCAGGAGTATGTGGTATTTCCACCAAAAAAACCCATACGACCGGTCTCTGGCGTCCTACTCTGGGAGGACCCGGACCATTTTATTTCTGGTCCTACCCGAACAACGCCGTGCCTTATCAGGCCCCGAAAATTATTTTTCCCTCTCTATTTCAGCTTATTAGTCAGAATATGCCGCTATCCCGACCACAGCAATCAATCTGCCACCAGAGTGCCCCATCCTCCAGCTGCCCCCGTTCCAGTCAATGGTTTTTAACGCCAACGTGTTCTTCGCTCGGGATCGGCCCTCTGCTTATACCGCATCGTAGCACCCAGTGAACGTGCGGATACATTAAAAGTGTAGCAGCCGGCGCCCCTGCTGCATCTCCGTGTACCACACATTATGGATTAAGACGTCCCTGGCGATACCTACTCCGATTGTTAAGGAACAACATAGATGCAAAAGGCAGTACTAATATATTTCTAAAGATTCATCACAATCCTACTATATATCCTATATCCTACTATCCTACATCAACAATCCACAATGTCATACTGCTGGGCTCGGATCTCCTATCAGGAAAGGGTTTATGGCATACGTCCAAGCGCTGGCCAAGTGCGGCTTGTGGACCTCGTTGTAGCTACTAAAAATTGCCGTTGAATGTTTTTAGCCGCCCGAAGGCAAAAGCCGAAATGAACTTCACTCTGTGATCCTGTGATAACAACTGGGACCTCTGAACCACGATGACCCTCGTAGTAACACGCCACTTGCTGTCACCCAGAAGCAGAAGCAAAAGGCCGCTATGGTATGGGTCACCATGCTGCATTGTCTGCATTCGCAATGAGTGTAGTAACCATCACTCTTGGATTCTGCTTATGCTTTCCATCGGGCAGAGTAGAGTTATTTTGGCAGGTCCAAACATAAAAAAATTGTAAACGTAGTACTAAGTACACAATCAAAACTAAAATCTAAAAAAAAAGTAATAAATATGTGATAGTCTTAACTTCCCCACTGTCAGAGGAAAACGTTTACACAGGAAAGTAGATATAAACTCCATCTTTCCAAACAAGAAAGAATTTTTTCCGTATCGATGGCAAACATACTCAAAAAATACGGACGAATATTTCGTGTACTAGGAACTTGATTGAAGACCTGTACTGCGTGATATCTGGGCAATCTCAAACGGCAGTTAATAGGAAAGTTCAGAGCTATATTTACGCTTAGTAAATGAAACTAAGTCCGTATATACACAGGCGTAGTTCAAGTGATGAGCTGAAGCGATTTGGGTTATGTAATGTCATACTTTTTGAACTTATTGAGTTTTGTGGGGTTTTTTAATCTTTGTTTATGAATTTGTTTTGTGTATCGATGTTGTAGGTGTATTGTTTCAATTTGATTTTCAAAAACTGGAACGAGTGCAGTTTTTTGTGTTTGATATGCATGGTTATTCCGATTAATCACTTATCATAATTAAGTGGCAAGTAATGAACAAAGTTGCATTCAAGGTTCATTATGGCTCAGGTAACCTTTTTTCAAGAAGGAAAATGCACTACGAAAAGGACTCGTAGCAGAAGAATAATACGCGAATATCGGTTGTAGATGTAAAAAGTAGCCTATGTTCTTCCTCAAGAATGAAAGTGTTTCCATGTCGAATTTCATTGAAATCGGTGCAGCGGTTTAACCGCGAAAGCATAACAGACAGATAGAGTTACTTTCGAATATATAATATTAGTAAGGATTACTGCTTGTGTCGAAAATTTGGTGATTTGTTTAAGGTTCTTGCTTTTGAATTCAAGTGATTCAAACAATGAGTACAAGTAGCGATAAGATAAAAGCTGCTCCTATTTAGTAAGTGTGAACAATTTACTTAATTCTCATTAACTTTAATTTGGCTAAACGCTGGTTACTTAGAACGCAATTCCAAAATATAACCGGCGAAAGCAGAGTAGTCGGCCTGGGGCGATCTATCAACGTCTCTAAAAAGTCATTGTAATCGATAAGTAAACGACAACGAGAATATTCGACAATCGAATAAAGTTCAAAGTTAAACTGAACTTGTATGTCACTAGTGTTTATTCCAGATTGTGTTTTGGGACAATTAAAACATACTTTTACAGTCAAAACAATGTGAACAGGGAGAGTAGAGTATGAAGCACTATTCTCCCTACGATCACCTTCGTTAAGCAACTCTTTCGTTATTTTGAGGTTTCATTTTCATCTTCAACTATAGGTATTCATAGGCTGCTGCTGAAATGTACTATTGTAAACTCTCGACTTCACTGGTTTATGCGGTCACCACGTCGCTTTCTACTGCGCTAAGTTTTGTAGGTTCAAACCCCACATGGGACCATACTATGTGTGATCCGTAAATTATTGTTTTGAGTCTATGTGTTCTTTTTGTCCGTTTCATGTATATCTGCAAAGTCCCTCGCGGTACAAGATGTGTATTCCTAATGGGGGAGTTGACCTTTAAAAAAAACCTTTTTTTCATATGTTTTTACTAAAATGACTCTAATCTGCCTGATGGAAAGGATAAGCACAAAATGGCGGTCAAGTCATATTTCTGCATGATTGGCCTCCGGTCTTGCACTTACCAATTAAACACAACAGCTAGAACGTTATTATTTTACGTTGATCTTCTGTGCGAAGACAGTGCCGTCTGGCGCGTTCGTGCTGAAATCAGCGTGGTTTTACTTCCAGATATATACTCGTGATATGTTACTCATAAATAAGCTTAGGACGAGGAAATAAATAGGATAATGGTAGTCACGCATGCTGTATCATCAGAGAGCCAACTCTAGAACCCCATACAAACATTAACCAATGAAATCAATTTGTCCATGGGCGGCGGAAATCGCTTACCATCCCATATACAACAAAAATAATAGAACGCGGTATCTGCTTTTTGCTTTAATCCCACCTTATGTTTGAGGGTTAACTGTAGCACCTAACATGTGTTTAATGTGTAGAAACTCCCGTGTTATCGGAATCGGACTGAATGAAACAACATAGTGTGCTAGTCTCCGCCTGAATCCGGAAAGATCCGGGAACTGCTGTTACTATCACCATACACCGGCCAATCAGATAACATACTTTTCTAGCTTTTGTTACACTCTCCCGTCCCTTTTCACGTTTTAAAATCACAATAAAAGCGAGAGGAAAAATGTAACACTGAAAAACTGAAATTCTAATTTTCAAACTGAAAAACAAAAGAAAAGTATATATCAAAAGTAATATGACATGACAACCTGAAACGGTAATTAGACGCACCCGTACTTTTATCTAAACAATAAAAACTTTAATGATAATTTCAATTAGTTACGTCGACCGTAAATCCATTCCGTTATATATAAAGGTCTACATTTTGTTTTTCCCCTACACTTAGGAGGTAGATAAGAGAATTTCACAATTTCATTTCAGTTAAATGTTATCGCAGAGGCGCTGTTTTAAGAATTTGAATATTTAATTTTGTGTGGCTGAATGCTAAATCAACATTTATTAATTACGATCGTAATTTTGAGGTTCATTCATATTATGGGGGCTAAATCTGAAAACAGATCGTCATTTGACTGTAATTATATATTGTGTTTTAATAACTTGTAAATTACGTGAAATTATAATTTTATAGAGTAGATACGTTCATCATTGAGGATTATTTGATTCCCGCGGCTTTAACCGCGGTTGTTGATGTTCCTTTACAGCAAAAATGACGAAGCTAGTCTAAAATAAAAATAGCCTTAGATACTCCTTATACAATCAGTTATCGTGTAGTTAAAGTCTCATTAAAATCGGTATAGCTGGCCCAGAGATTAGCCGAAACAAAGAGACAGAAAAAAAAATTTTAAGTACCGCAGTCATATATTCATATGCACGTAGTAAAAACTTGTTTATTTGATATAATAAGCATACGCTGCAATTTAATTTATTTGTATAGATGAATTTGTCCCATAAGTCCTTCTCGGGAATTAAATTTTGGTGTAAAGGGTAAATGAGCACTGGTCACACAAAGGTCACAGATAACTCAGAAGATATAAGTGCATTGTCACTTTAGGTTTTCCTCCGTATCAAAGGAGAGGGGGCGTCTTGGGGGGTCAGTTTCTTAAAAGGAAGTTCTTAGTAGTAGGACGGGAGAAGGTCTTACTTTATCGTGATCCACAACCTTTAATAGTCCACTGTCGCGCTTTTATTAGATTGCCGTTAAAGAAATTGTTAACAATATTTGGTGATGGTTTTTCAAAACATAACGGGAAGTGAAGCTGAGATATTGATGATGATATTCAAAAAAAGTTCAGTTGCGTATAACAAACTTTTGAAATTCTTTAATACAGTCTAACATTTTGTTTTTCCTCTACACTTAGGAGGCAGATAAGAGAATTTCACAATTTCATTTGAGTTAAATGTTATTTCAGAGGCGCTGTTTTTAAATCTAATAACTTTAAACGAGAAATTATTGTATATAATCTGCTGACATTTTTTATCTATACTATAATCGCTTTTCGCTTTCGCGAATGTAACTATGACTGTCTATCACGTTTTCACGGCCAAACTGCTGAATCGATTTCAATGAAATTTGACATGGACAACTTTAATTCTTGAGGACGGACATAAGCTAGTCTTCACTGTGATAACTGATAAACACCCGGGCGGAGCCGTAGGCAAAAACTTGTATGATAAAAGTCTCGAAAACGGCTGCAAAGATTTTTTAGGAAATTTAGTATGAAGAGGGTTTCGGGGGCAACAAACCGATATAGCTAGGATTCATTTTTAGAAAATTTACCTCAGGCGCTCATAGCCCAGTTGCACTCGGTGATTAGAAACAATCACCGAGGGTAAGCAACGACGGCGCGGTCAGTACCTGGATGGGTGACCGCTAGTGGCATGTTACCATGAGCGTCTCCGTGATTCGGAGGTCACGTTAAGCAGTCGGTCCCGGTTGTTATCATACGATAACAGTCGTGAAGCTTAGTTGGAGGCCTTCGGGCGGCTTAAAAAAAACATCCAACGGCAAGATATACGTAGCCACAACGTATTCTTGCCAGTCCCCAACCCGCACTTGGCCAGCGTGGGGACGTATGGCCTTAACCCTCTCTCGAGAGGAGACCCGAGCCCAGCAGTGGGACATTATGGGTTGTTAATATACCTAAAAATATACCGAGCACTGCTCGGTCATCCGAGTACTATGATTTGTATATTTGTAATGTGCGTGGCGGGTCAATGACTCGGTCAGTTTTTAATAATCGGCGTTCTTTATCCCAGAGTAAATTAAAAAAAAACAACACACAAGTAAAAAAAGAAATGGTGTCAGCACAATCACGGTAAAGCACATTCGGGTAAATACTTAATAAAGTATTTCAAAATGAATCTCCTTAATCTCAGTGACGAGGGAGCCGGAAATTAAAATATTCATAGCTCAAAGGCTTTCTGAATATAAACATCTGTGTTTTGGGTGTCGATATAAAAAAGTATTTCATTATTCGGCAACACTGTCAATTTGGAGGAAATTTTAATAGGTATTGACATTCGTGTACTCCGACGGCCTGTTGTCGTTTCACTACTTCCGTTAGGGAGAAGTGTTCTATTTCAAATTTTATTTGTTATATAAAAAAGAGGACATGATATTTATAAAATATACTTTCATTATAGATTGAATTGGAAGATGATGATATTTGCGAAAATGGATAAAGATTGCTTTAATGGAGAAGCAGGTTAAGTCTACCGTGAACATTTTTGACCCCCGACCTAAAAATAAATGAGTGTTATGAGTTTGACGTCGATATCTCTCTGTGTCTCTGACTCAGACGGATGGACCGATTTCGACACAGCGTTTTCATTTAAATCCAGTTTCCTTGCGGTGGTTCTTAGCTATGTTTGGTAAATACGGTCCAGCACTGAAAGTGTCAGTTTTTTTCCAGAATGATGTAGTTTAATTGCTTGTGTAGGGGTTTAAAAAAATAACTTGTACTTCTCATAAATATCTGCGAGCAAACATAATTATTACAAGCTCGAATGCCTTCGTAGATACTTATTACAAATAATATTATAAATGCGAAAGTTTAGGAGCTGCGGGCGAAAACTGATCTTGTATATATTAACCATAAAGTTGATTTTAGATAACTGCAGTATACAAGAGTAACAAATTGAAATCCTAATTGCTCGAGAAAGAAGCTGATTGCAAAGATACTTTCGCTTGAATTCCGGCAAAATTTAGACGTGTACAACTCTACTTACCTCTTTAGTCATATGGGTGTAAGTGTAGTCATCAAAAATTTTAAGTACTTGGTAAAAATGTCTTCCCTCATTTCCCACTTAATATAACTCTTTAATATGCGTTAGTCATAAAAATGCAAGTAACTGAAATTATCCGAAGCATTACAATGTTTCAACTTTTACGAGTTGCCTAATCTCCTAATTGCTTGGAAGTTTATCAGCTGGCCTCGAGAGGAACCTTTTTTCTGTGGCACAGTAAACAACGACCTTGGTCCTTTTAAACGCGTAAATAAAATAATTACAGAAACAGCGTCTCACTTTTAGATGTTGCCAGGCTATTAGCCGGTGGAACTCGCATGAAATTTTCTTTTAACGTGTTTAATACATATTTTGTATAACAAGTGTCTTTCTACATTTTTTTGTGAGTCACAAGTAAATATAAAAAAATAAATAATAATAATAATAATAACTATATATTTTAATATTTCGGACCTCTGATACACAACGCCATCTAGTTCCAAACTAAGCAAAGCTTGTGTTATAGGTACTCAAAAACTGATCCGAATAATATTTATACATTTTTTTTCTTATTTATTTGTCTTTATAGTATATACATAGTAAGAAATAGTACAACAGGAACAGTCACAAAGTATGTATAACAATTGGCGGTCTCATCGCTTACGGCGATTTCTTCCAGACAACCATAACACGGATATGAGTGTTTCAAAATTTTAAAATTTTTATTTTACTTTTGTGAATTAATATATGTTATATATATATATATATATAGATAGATATACAAACCAAATTCGGAAATAAATACTTGCAGATCATACAAACATTTGGTCTGACCAGGGCATTAGGGTAATTACAACCATACATGATGTTTGATTGTGTCCTAAAAACACATAGATCTCTAAATTTATACAGTAGGTAATACATAGTTTATTTAATACTGACGTTGATTTTTTCTTCTTGAAATCACAACACTCGCACTTTAAACATATGCTTCGAAACATTTATGAAACGGGCTCAAACAACACCCAGACTTTGAGCAGCAGTTTAAAAGCCAGACAAAGTTTTGTCCCACGTGGACATCGAACGCACGATAGTAGAAACGATAAAGTGATTACCTAAACTGATTTGCCACATTTTTGCTGTTATATAGAACAATATACCATACATGCAAAGAAGTTTACATACTAAAATCTAGAAACATTCCAGTAAAATAATAATAATAAATATTTCGGCCACCTAACAAATAACGCCATCTAGTCCCAAGCTAAGTAGGGCTAGTATGATGGATACTAGTGAACAATAGTGATATATACTTTTATTTGTAAATACATACATATTATACATAGAAAATATACAAACTCAGAAACAAACATTTGCAGTTTCTTAAAAAAAATTGGACCGATCCGGGAATCGAAACCGAGACCTCATGCATACAAGGCGCATATGCTACCATTGCGCTGACGAGGCAGTCACTACGCAATATAGCACGACATGTCATACAAACAAAGAAGATTCTTAATTAAACTGTAGAAATATTTCAGTACATCTTTATAGTATTTAGTTTATGGTTTCAGCAATTAGTTTATCTTCCTATTTCACTTCTTATTTTACCAGTAATTCCCTCTTCTATAAAGTTTATTTGAGGTATAATATATATTAAGTAAATTTGAAATGTTATTGCCATACTCTAAATTTCATGTTACCACAAAATCCAATATAACCTTGAACAATGCTAGAACGTCAAACAAGGAACTTTGACTGACTCGACACTACTACTTTATAAAGTTCAATTAAATTATTGATAGGTTTAAATCAGAATCAGCTAAAGAAAGTTCTGATCTGATGACAAATGTTATGTCAGCATTTCTGTGTGGTGCCTGAAAGACAAATCCTATTTTCGAACCTTTGATATCGAACTTCGAAGTTCTACTTATTATTGAACTGGTAAATTATAGTCGCCCTCTTTTAACGCATAATGAAAGAAAGAAATAGAAATATCATAGATCGCAAAGTATAGTTTTACAGAAAGGCATTGACGACAGTGCAGATTGTTAATTTAATGGAATTTGTAGAGTTTCTTGATGAGCTCAAATAGAAATAGTTGAACGAAGAATATAATTCAATTATGTGCGAATCTGTAGTCAATTTTATTTCGATTCGTTTTGTGACTATAGTCTTGAAATTGGTTTATGAATTAGAAACACAGGTATTCATTATATTTTTTTTCCCAAAGAATAATCTTTGCAACTCTTATCCTTGTATTTGCAATATCTACGAACATCTTAAATTCCGTCATTATTAACTTACAGCCATATGGCCGCAGATGCTTATGTTTCCCTGTGTTCGCTCTGTAACAACAGACATACCCATAACAACAAAGTCTTCGACACAATCACCTATTGCCCCACTCGAGACCTCACTATTTCTTAAGATTTCACCAACATTCCACGCTACATCGTTGAATGTGTGTTTGCACAGATAAACGAATGTGTGACGTATCACGGCAAGGGATCGACTTTGCCGGCCAGAGGTCCCTACAAATTCTTCCCTCCTAAGTAAATATCGGAAACTATGTTTGAAGAGCCTCCGCTCTCCAAGTGTCAGCTAGCTTAACGTTGTATTTGCGTGGTTGACTTCGTGTAATTGTTGATTGGCTTCTCGAGTAATTTCTACAGAGTAAATATAAAGCTCATTCTTGTTGAAACGAAGCTAAATAAAAGTAATGACTGAAGTGGTTTTTCATTCGAGTGCTTTTGTCTCCAACACACATTGCTTTAACTTTAGCCTAAGATTCGATCCTCCATCACAGCGTTTTCAATTGATTTTTTTTTACTGACCTGATGAAGCAGGGGTAGTGTATGCGACTGCTGTGCCTGAAAGGTCTTGGATCTGATTTCCGATTTAAAATGTATGTATGAAATAGTTCATACTACAGTAAAAATTCAATATCGTAGTTTTGAACAGCTTTTCACTTAACGCATTTAAATACATTTACAGGCACTTAAATTTAGGTATTTGAATTTGCACTGATTAGTTTGTTGCTTTACTAAACTAGAACATAAAATTATCGAATTGGATATAGTCTGTAAGGATATTGTAAGTAATAAATAAATTAAAATTACCATGTGTCAAATTATCGAATTGGATATAGTCTGTAAAAATATTGTAAGTAATAAATAAATTAAAATTACCATGTGTCTAAGAATGAAATTACTTAATGGCAGAATTAAAATGCCAATGAACACGACCGGCTTCGGTCTGGGTATTGTAAGCCTTTTTGACCACATCTGTTCAAGTGTTTTTATAGTTAAGCACAGGTAAGTCACGCAATATTTATGTTTTCGAAAACAAGATGGAAAAGAATAATAATGAACATATGAACTGTCTCTCAACAATACGTTGAAATTGTTGGATGAATATAATTATTAGTTTTTGCTCGTACCGCTCGCGTGTTAATTCGTTATCTTGGTGAAACGTAGCCTATATCTTTCTTCAAAAATCCAAGTATCTTCATACCAAATTTCATTGAAATCGGTGCAGTGATTAAGTTGTGAAAGCGTAATGAACAGACAAACCGAGTTACTTTCGAATTTATCACATTAGTATGGATTAGATTTTGAGCTTATTGCCCTAACAGCCTTGCACAAAACGAATATTAAGGGTAACCAACTCCACATACAAATCTTTTCACGTTGCAGTAGTCTGCTATTTTTCTTTCAGAAACATACTATAGTCTACGATTATAGCTTCCTCGCTCAACTCTAAGTAACTTTGTAATTAACAATAGAGCTATCTCTATACGTATACATTGCGACTGTAATGTAAATTTGGATTGAGCACCGTAAATGTGGCACCCAATTTAAATTTAAAATCTCTCTTTGGCTCTCCACGTTGGACCCATGTCCACATTTAAGCCCCACAAAGGACTGGGTATCTTCCTTACAAAGGTGTTTATAACCCAGGAACAATAAATGTTGCAGTGCATAAACAATAAAATTAGTTCACAAACAGCATACATTAATGACAATAAAAATTCATACTCTTTGAATTGTGCATTCGTTCCGATCCGAATAGCTTATGTTTCAAAGCAGTTGACAAAAACGTACCAGATGACGTTGATGTTGCCAATTTATTCCAAACTTAAATAAAATGTCATATGAATAAACGTGAAAAGTAAGATCAGTTTGAAATTCGGGCACAACAGTGACGTATAACTATAAAAAATCAAATAGGCAATATGTAATACTTAAGCTCTGATAAAATAAATTCGAGTACGTTTTAAATCGAAAAACTTTTTATTTATTGTAAAAATACAACTGATTGATTCACGATACGTAAATTGATACTGGCCATTTTTACCTGAAATGGAATAATAGGTACTTTAGTTTTCCACATCAACAATTTTTGTTTTTCCAATCGTAATTACAGAGAATTTCGCCATCACAGTACGGATCTGTTTTCTGTTTCGGTAAATATTACGTAAATATTACCTGATCATAGTATATATAATTTATATAATACAGTTACTGTTGTGAAAGGATTTGTGTTGTATTAGTATGAAAGATTGAACAAGAAATATATCCGCACAAAACTTGTACGTAAGAGATCGCCATGAGCCATAAACCTAAATACTGAAACTCTTTCATATCTGTTTATCTGTGGACAGCGAAAAAAAAAATCCGGAATGATGAAAGTAGGGAAACAAATTCTACAAGATATCTTTTGTTTTTCACCACAGCCCATGGAGGCCTACAATTCGTTACCCTTTGAATCCTCCATAGGAATAGAGGAGGAAGGTTAACAAGGAATGAATAGTTTTCTGTGAGTTTCTGATGTAACTGTGATCGAGTCAGTCCATTTCTGCCAAATTATGTTTCCTCTATGGTTAAAATTAGCCAACTTAAATCTTGATACAGTTTCTTAGATGAAATCGATTTTTTGTAACTATTTCAATATAGCTGAAGGTTTTTCTACTGAATAAACAATAAAGTGTTTTGAAGCCGTGCATTGACCGGGTCTTTTTGTCCAATTTCTTTTACTACTATTTCTAAATGAACGGTTATAGATTGACACTGGAAATTATATGGTAAATCCTATTATTTTTTACTTGAATGCACTGTTAGTACATAGATTAGCTATCTTGAATGGTACTCCGAAGGCCGTGGATCAGATTCTCAGATTCCCCAGTCCGGACATACAATTCTGTGGTGAGCACGATCATTTCTTTTGGGTCTAAGTTTTTTTTTTATGGAATAGAGAGCAAACGAGTAGTCGTATCGCCTTACGCTACGGTAAGCGATTACCGCGGCCCATGGACAGCCTCGATACCTCATGCGTCACAACTGCGTTGCCGACATTTGGTGGATGAAGAGGGGGAAGTGGGAAGAGTTGCAGTATGGGCCTCCGGTATTCTCACTCACTTTTTTTCACACCGGTATTCTGTAAGGCCGTGGTATTACTGAGGTCAAGCCAGCTCATTCGTGCTGAAACGTGGCTCTCCCATGGTATAATATATTTGTACATTTTCAGAAGTCAAAATGGTGCTTACTAAATTTTAGTACTATAATTTTATATATTTGTACTGATCCTCATATGTGCTGACTGGGCATTATGTTATCTTTTTAGATGGCCGGTGTACATTAAAACTATTATTATTATTATTGTTACTAGCTGGGTTGTAATTCTTCGGTTTTCAGTCTCATTTAAAAAGTAGTAATAAATTCACTACCTATATAAGTTTTTGATGTAAAAACTTCTTTAGTGTCATTCTGCATTTTTTGTGATAGGTAAAAAAAGTTAAACTCGCGTCAGGGCACGTGACCTGGTCGATAATTCGTAAGACGGTGGGAGATTATACCATAAATTGTCATGTTTGTGTACGATAGCGCATTAAATAAATATTGTAAAATATGTTACGACATAAATGATAGTACTTTTATACTGATAATTAAAGCAATTCCTGTAAAATTATACTCTAACCATTCCAAATATCAAAAATGTATAACGTTAATATTCAAGTTATAACTTCTGTCGGCACTCCCGGAATGTAACCCGTTTTTTTATTATTGTACTTGTAGTAATCATCACTATCATCATCATCAGCCTATCACAGTCCACTGCAGAACATAGGCCTCTCCAATTGCACGCCACTTACTTCGATCCATGGCTTCTCGCATCCAGCTCTTGTACTTGTAGGTCCACCTTAATTTCTGTAAAAGTACCTACTTCTTACATTGTATATTACTTTAATTCGCATAAGTTTTGTAAGAGTGAAATAAACTCCCAAAATGTGTGTACTTTTGTGTATTAAGAAATGCTTTTTCATATTTAATACGTTCGCAGATAATAAATCCCCAACAAAGCGATGTAACAACATCGTTAATCGTAAAGCTAT
Organism: Hyphantria cunea; assembly: GCA_003709505.1. Classification (NCBI taxonomy): domain Eukaryota; kingdom Metazoa; phylum Arthropoda; class Insecta; order Lepidoptera; family Erebidae; genus Hyphantria; species Hyphantria cunea. Next base: position 23,148 of record PKRV01000289.1, read on the forward strand.
TCAATTGGGCCATTCTTTTATGTACCTACCCGCATTGCGAAGTTCCCTTTCCGGTTATCCGGTTTTCTCCCTGTTATCCGGCAACACCAACACAACTCTCGTATAGAAAGTTTTAAGTTGCCATGTAATGATCGCACCGATTTTTGTAATCATCCCCATTTTGTTTCTGATTGCTTAGAGCTTAACTTTTTATAGTGAAAACGTACTTTCTTTTTAAAAGGTTTTGTTTTTTAAGCTCTTTACTTGGACTTTTGTTGTTTAGTATGATTACTTTTAGAATGATTTTATGAAATTGAATATTTAATGACAATATTCGTATTAACTCTAAAGGAATACTGTTCTGAGAGATGTTATGATCAGGGTATGAGCAAACTGTTGTCACGAAGAATGTCACAATAATTGTGTTTCTCCTAAGGGAGTCAGTAAATATACTTGTAATAAGTAAACGTATGTTCAAATAGCTTCAATATAGACTGAGATTTCCTTTCTTATTTTTCCTTCTTACATATACTGAGATATCTCCGTTGCATCGCGGTCATTCCAAAGTCAATTTTGGTTACTTCTTATATCATCAGCTATCGGCCAGTGAAACTCGAGTTGCAATCATTAGAGCCCTTCCAAAGATTTGTCAGAATTAGAAAAATATTTTCATAAAAAAAATGTATGCAAGTACCTCATACAATTTCATATGCATTGAGTGAAATCTGTGAATTTAAAATAAGGAACAAACCAAGAGTCTGTTTGTAATTTAAATATTATTTGTTTGATATATATAGTTAACTATTAATGTTTTTATCATATTAACAATTAAAATCTGAAGATCAACATACGAATAGATAAGAGACCCTAGCTCTTTACTCTGTACTCTAGCCTGGAAATGCCGTTAAATCCATATCTAATTCATCAAATGCCTAACAGTTGTAGCTTTTGAAATAAATCATCCTTTGGTATTTAGATTTGGGTGTTGATATCACAGTCTGAGACATCGCTTTAAATGTTCTTTAGTAATCCTCATCTAGTTCTCTCCTATATGAGGCTTCATGTAATATTCATTGATGTGGTTATCTCCGATCAAACAACAAAGTTTGGAGATAAGTACACACCTTGAGTAAATTAATTCTTGTCTTGTTGTATTCTCTCGTGTTTACTGAATGTTGTATTATATATCTGTGTTATCATCAAACACGTGTGGTATATACACATGTCGACAAAAACTAGCAACCAGTTTTCAAAAACCACGTTCGACTGAATAAATACTCCGGTATTATTTTGCAAATATGATAGAATATTTGCAAACATTTGTCCACCACTTTGACTATGGAAGTGGTTATGATCGAGTAAGTAGAACTTATTTTATAAACATGATTAACATATCTCGATCGTAGTGGGTAACAAAGCGCTATTTGACTTGAAGTGATGTTATTGAACAACATCTGGACAGACTGTATTTGAGTTAGGTATACTTTTGTCAAACCAAATGTTTTTTGAAGATATACTTCTTTTGGCGCGTTAGAGAAAAATGATGAGAGCAAATTTTTACGATGGCGTGCACACCCGAAGTTAGCTATAGTCAACATTTTAGTTTTTTAAATTTTTATCCAGTTACCTGTTGTCTGTTCATTATGCTAGCTTTTTCCTTGCAGTCGTAATTATAGTCAGAAACGAGTACAAGATGCTAAAATAAATAAGTTATAAGTGGTGTTGGCTATGTTAATAGCAGGTTTATATGAGCACAGTGCTGTACTGAATTTTTGTAGTTTTAGTCAATTCAGATCTATGGAATCTGTAAGTGCTGCTAACATCTCGTTGGTGATATCAGCCGTATCAAAAGATACATACAAAACAAAAGATACAGTGGAAAATTTTACGAATGGTCATAAGACTCAGTTGTTCCAACTAATTGAGTTGTCGTATTATACAGAATGTATATTTTTATTACTTCAGTCTTCATTTTAATGACACAACTAATAATAACGGCCAGGTCAGGTATTTATTACCTACTGTCTATAATAGACCAATTCTTAATTTTTTTGGTAATGTGTTGGATATATTCACACCATTTGTGGCCAAATCATCACTAGTTTTCTGAATTAGGTTTTCTGAAAGTCGTGTTTAGAGTTAGTATCGGCCTGAAATATCATGTTATACCTCCACCGACTAAAAATAGATTTAGCAAAAGAAAACCTTATTCAAATGCTTGCATGCACAGTTAACTTCTGTTGTTAAGCGCTTACCGTTGAGTATAATTTAGCCGTATAAACAAAGCCCTACATTAAATCGGGACCCTTCCTTTATCTCCACTGTATGTTTAGCTTCATATATCATAGCATGACACCTCGAATTCATGAACAACGCAAGTTCAAGAGACTATACGCTGACATGGATTACATCGCTCATCCCTTTGGCCAGCTCACGATTAAACTGTCGTTTGAAATACTAGGGGTGGGCATAATTTATTTTAATAACTATTTGATACATTATAATGCCGTTTAAAAAGTATATATAAAAATGTGCGAAATTAAAGTGTATCAGTCTTAAAAGCATCAATCATATTTTTGTAAACTCAAATGGACAAATCGCAATATAACTTTAGCTAATATAACGTAATTCTAAGTGAGTGTTCAATCCAATTACCTAAATACCTAATATTAATTTTGGTTCGAAAAATATCATAAAACATTATTTTAAAATAGAAATTATTTCGGTACATTAACTGTATTTATTATACTCAAGAGAAACATGTTTTGGTCCTAACAACAGATTATTCATAGAAAGCTTTAAACATTATTAGTGTGGTGTATACAGGTATTACTATCCTACTCATCCCCATGAGATGTGGCGTAAGAGGGCACTAAGGGAGCTGATTGTCTAGAGGTTGCTGATGTAATTAATGATGTAATGTGACGTCTGTCATATCGTATACTGGGTCAATCTATAGACATCACTGAGTCGAACACTATGATGTCATGTTTTCCTGACGTTTAGTAAACTTCTACTGCTAATTCGTGTGGTGCTAGACCTAAATCAAGGCTTCCACGATATCCTATTTTTGTTGTGTGTATTGTTATTTAGCTATTTACTATCATATCGACACATATAAGCCGATTCGACTAAAGTGTTATTAGAAACTATAGATATGAGTTGTTATCTATCGAAGGAGTGGAATATAAAGGGTAGACGAGTGTCCTCGAAACTGCATTTGACCATGGGTAACGGAAAGCATTTACCAGCAGCTGCCCCGCATGATTTGCACTCTTTACTATAAATACCCGTCTATTACTATGAATAATGTTGATTATTAAATTTTTTCATGTGAAAATCTATTTACTAACACGTGAAGTAAATTTTTGTACCCCTTTATAAGAAAATTATACTAACGGAGCCGCATGAAATTTACTATAAGTTGTAGTTTTTATGGTCATCATCAGNGATAAGTGTAAAATAAAAGAAGAAGTGAATTGTGGTCGAATTTCGTTAACTGAGTGATCGCTAGCAATAATAAATACTTCTTCTGTGATTTCATATAATACCTAGTTTTTCTGTATTTCATTGCGTATATTTTTTTAAATGAGAGTTAGTGCCTATCTTTAGTACTTAAAACATATTTATGTGTTTATATTTTAGTATCGATTGTTATGCGTGAATCACTTTAGCGCCTAGTTGAAAACCAGCGTTATATTTCGTTTGGTACATGTTGAACTATGTTATTCTTTCTTTTCTGACACGATCACGAATCACTCATTGCTCGCTTATTTTATTTTAAAATATTAGATTATTTAAGATTTTCTGTCTTGTTCTGTATATATCACAAAACTTTTTTTATTGAATTAGGTGCAAATGAGCAGACATCGGTTGATGTTATGCTATTACTGGCACCCATGGACACCCGTAACGCCAGAGGTGACACAAGTGCGTTCCAGCCTTTGGAGAATGGAGAGAGGGATAGAGGCATGCGTTGGGTATGGTCCTCCGGTCCACTCACTCGGTGAAACACAGTGCAAGCGCTTGTGGAGGAACGGGTCACATGTCCCTCCAACACAAAAGGAGGTTCCTCCGACCAGGCGAGGTGATCATGCCTGGTGGGTCACTGCCCAACGTAATGGTGTTGGGAAGTTGTATATATGTTAATCGGCGCGAGGACTTGTATTGCGCGATTCAGCATCGGTGCTTTCTTAGTTTCCTTAGTCACTCCGTAGTTCAACGTATCTTCGGTAGATGGCGCTGTAGCGTGGTTCTGTTGTTGCATTGAAATTGGAAGTCACCACACGTTTCACTCCGGCTTTATGTGAAGCCGTAGTAAAACTCCAGTCGAGCTGGCCTATTCATGCCAATGCATGGTTCTCCATTCTGTTTTTCTTTCTCCTACTTTGTTTTTTAAACAGTAATTAGCATGGTATTTTTAACCCTATCATATTTCACAAACTGATCTTTATAAAAAGTTAACTACGAAAAATAAACTGATTCTGTTTAACCTAAAATGTTAAAAAATATTACAGTACATACGGCTTGGGGTATTAAACAGGAACACAGTTTTCTACTATAAATGAAATTAACTCTTGCGAACAGTTAAACTAGAAATATACAGAAATGTCTGGATATTCTGCGTTATTCTGGTCGTAGTCGCTTCTAGTCGATTTAAGTTGCACCTGGTCTGAGCGTTAATTGAATTCGCCGTGAATACTCGACTATTAAAATTTTCATCTACGTAACAGGAACTTGTATTTTAAATTAGGATACTTTTATACTCAGTCCTAAATAAATATAGTGCTACTAAAAGCCGACTTAAACCTTACTTTTAAAAACTAAATTTGCCCTATGCTCTTGTAATATAATTAATTCTAAATTATTTTATTTTGCATTTAAGAATCTGTAAAAATGTTATCACCTAAAACTGCAAATGACCTCAAAGGAATGCGTTAGTTTTTTACAGGGAGAAGTATATGAAAGAGATGTTTAAGATAATAATGACTTATTAAATATTTAACATATTATAGATACATGAATTTCATATCATTGTACGAGTAGGTGTGTGTTTCATATTTTTTTACATTTATAACCTTAAATAGTTAATGTGTAAAAATTATCAATAAGTAAATTAAAGAGTTCTGCTCCATTGCTGGAACTATACACCCGCTGTTCACATCTCTGCATTACCCATATTTTTCTGGAATCTGTTATTTTCTGGAAGTATAAATAAATAATGTCTACTACCTGCTCTTTTTTTGGAATCTAATCAAAAGTCTAGTACTGCAAAGGTGAAATCATGAACTACTAGTCCAAAGAGCCTTTTATGGAAAGATATTGGTCATTTACACACTTAGGGGTCTAAACCTCTGAGTATGTTACTGTACGGCATCGTCAAAGGTATGGTATTACATACATGATTACGTTAATTTCCATAATACATTATTAACTAATCTAAGAACTAATACTTTTGAAAGAAAATATATTGTTCTATAAACAAATATAATAAAATAACCTTTATAATGTCTCAAATTGGCAATGATCCCATACCTAGCAAACGGAGCAGAAACTGCTACGCCAATTTGTTCTAAGAATTGTTTTGAATTTATGAGAGCATGCATGAGTATCGAGACAACTTGAAAAATGCGCTTCCTTTCATTTTATTTAGTCCCGAGCTTCAAATATATTTTTAAAGGAATAATATTTAAACAATCATAGCTCGCGACTTGTAAGTAATAACTCTATTTAAATCTGTGGTTACTATAACTATGTCTCAATTCATATTTTGTTTACTGACTGAAAAGCCATATTTCTGTTTCAATTGTAAATGATTTTATGCATACATTGTAACTTTTGTCATCACCTTATGAGAGTCGATGTGTCATACCATACGCCGTTGTAAAATCCTGATAATGGTGATATTGACCTGGAGTTCAAGTTAGTTAGTTTTTCACCGTGGGAGAGCCACGCTTCGGCATGAATGGGCCGGCTCGACCGGAGTGATACCACGGCCTCACAGAAAACCGGTGTGAAACAGCGCTTACGCTGTGTTTCATCGAGAGAGTGAGGATACCGGAGGCCCATACCCCAATCCAACGCCCCCTATCCCCCTCACCATCCCCCTTCTCCCCAGGCCGCCATAGTGTGGGTCACCATGCTGCATTGTTCTTTTTCGCATTGAGGATGGTGACCACCACTCTTGGATTCTGCTCATGCTTTCCATCAGACAGGGCAGAGTCATTTTGGCAGCATAAATATATATATAAAAAAAAAAATGTTAACCCTAACAGATTTAGTCGATTCTTCAACGATTGTTAATCCGACAGTCTGTGGAAATAAATCATTGCCAATAGTCATAGTTTCCAGCGAGAGCCACACAGTGACTAAGCCATTATCGAGATATACATCATTAAAAATAGTTGAAAGATCTGGAAAGTTCTATACTTTTATTTTTTTGAATTAATAAAATACAAGCTCTACTGTTGTATCAAAGCATCGTTCATCACATACCTATTCAAATTTCTTTAGTGTGTCTTTAAAACACATTAGAGTACTGTTCTTTAAATCACTGCAAAGTTGAACTTCCTTACTGAATCCGACCGCGAATTTGCATTGTAATGATTCGCTTTGATCCGACGACAACCTATAAACTATTTAGTTCGAATGAATTATTAAAACCTTTCTAAACACTATTGATTTAATTCTTGTTGGTACTTTTGTTAATCCAACAAATTAAAGTTTTATTTTAGTTTTATTTCAATTATGAGTACATTTTCAATGAAGTGGAAATTTTAATGATAGTGATTATTAAAATTAGATAACAAGAATTTATCTATTTGTAAACTTCTTAGTTCATATATTAAATGAAGTGCGTAAATACCTATCTCATGGACGCCGATAAAAGATCACTTTCAGTAATAAAAAGTTATACTGCAGACAACACAACACTTGAAGTATATTACAAACGAGATGTCATAAAACTGACTCTGCAGTCAACATCACTTAATATTAATATATAATATTTTCGATAATCAATGAACTGTAAAATGGTACATACAATAAAAGAAAGGCATTATGGGTTCAAGGATATACACACGTACCTGATCAGCTGTGCGGCTTTCGTTATCATCTCCTTAGTAGCGGGCCTGCCACTGATCTAGTCCAGGGTACATCCAGGCTGTTCTGTTTGAAGTATTACACAAATAATTACATAGGCACAGTGCCGGAAACATAACGATATTTATTAGTTAGACTGTATGTTGTAAATTAAGATAGTTTAAAACATACGATAATTTAAAAAAGACGTAATTGTATCTTCTGGAATGTTTAAATACGCAGAAATAGGCTTTATCAGCTAACGGCGTCTCTAAGGCCTGTTTCAGCAACAGATAACACTGGATGAAAATTTATCTGTAAGATTTTTGACCTGTAAATTATTTGGATGCAGGTACATTCAGTACATTCAATGTGTGATGAGCACCATCACTGTTTCTTTTTCGGAATTAACTTCTTCTGAGAGGAGACCCGAGACCCGCAGTAGAAAATTATGGATTGTTGATGATCTCATTTTCAAATTCTGCCTAATTTGGGCAAACCATAACAAAAGTTTCTTCAATCTCTGCAGGTTTGATTACTTTGATGTTATCAGCCTCGTTAAAATTCATCCAACAAAATGACTAGCATCAACAAACAACACACAAAAATAATTCAAGAAAAAGCTCGGTGTATTTTCGTGCAGTGTTCTTTTTATAGTCTTGTCTCAAAGGAAGCAAAACGTCAGATATTCCCTCGGTGCTGGCACCCGATGAGGCGTAAAATCATCCACATGGGAATGCCACACCTGATCGAATACAAAAATGTTTCGTATGTAAAGAACTTACTTGTACAATGGTATAAAGCCCCTCTTTCACGAAACTCACTGTTTGGAACTGTTGCTAAACTCACAATAGAACTGCATCGTTGTGGAATTGTATCGATTTCACATAACTTAGTAAATGTACGTATATATTTTAATCTATAAGGTTGGATTTTCTTTAATTTTGAAATTGATTGTACCATATCTGAATGGTTTACGGAATTAATTTTTATTTATTTATTTATCTTCATTGCTTACGTACTACAAAATACTAAATAAAATGAGTGACAAAAAGGATTACTACAACAATTAGCGGTCTTATCGCTCACGGCGATCTCTTCCAGACAACCGTCATGGACATCAAATTGTTATGTATGATTTTTAGTAGTATACACAATTAATACAATTATTACAGGAATTAATATATAAGGAATTTTCGACTAGCGCTCTGAGACTGTGTGTCATATTCATCCACTCAATCCGTAGTTCGAACATTCTAAATATATTCATTCTAAATTTATTTTCTACCGTGGGAGAGCCACGCTCTGGCATGCATTGGCCGGCTCGACCGGAGTGATACCACGGCCTCACAGAAAAACGGTGTGAAACAGCGCCTGCTCTGTGTTTCACCGAGTGAGTGAGGATACCGAAGGCCCAATTTTTTTTTGTTTTTTTTTTTTGACTTGGTGGAATGCCTTTACGCTCTTCGCTCCCCCCCCTGCGGGTACAGGGGGTTCGCTTTGTGTGGGACTCCTGACTGACACCAGCCAGACTACCCACTAAACCACCACGGTGTGCCACTCTGCGCCTGAGACGGGAGGGATCCGGGAACCGCTTTCTTACGCCATCCGGACCCCTCCCAGATCCGGACCCCTCCCAGGAGGATACCGAAGGCCCATAATCCAATCCTTCCCTTCATCCCCCTCCCCATCCCCCAAGGCCGGCAACGCACTTGTGATGCCTCTGGTGTTACGGATGTCCATGGGCGGCGGTAATCGCTTACCATCAGGCGATATGTCTGCTCGTTTGCCCCCTATTCCATGAAAAAAATATAATATAATATTCATTCAGTCCAAATCTAAAAGAAATATTCAGCACCATCTAGCGGAGAAAAGCGTGACTCTCTGCACCTTTTTTAGCATCATTATGAAAAACTTACTGCATCGGCTGTTATTTCTTTTGAGATCATTTTTCAAAACTGTGCGTTTTGTTTAGAGCAATTTATTTCAATAATTTTCTACAGTTTCATATTTTTTTAAATATCAATATGGTTAACAATCTCATTCGTCCGTTTTAAAAGCCGGGCCAAATAAGAATAGAAAAATTTCTGCCAAAAACATATATTAGACGTTTCTTAGCCTTAAAATTGACTTTAAATTAAAAATTCATCCACACGACGTCACACGAACTCCACAAAAGATTCCCGACTTGTCCAACTCGGATCTTCCTTGAATCTCGGCACTTAACGTTAGAACTTCCCAAAGATATTTTTCAAAAGTTTGAAAATTAAAGCCATTAAACGCAGAACGGTGTATAATTCAGGAGGTCGGTGTACCGTGAGCCTTTGATATGGGGTTTTAAATAAAATATTGGCCTCTGTAATGTTGGACACCCGCTTTTTGAGTCTCTGGCTTTGTGCAGTTATTTATTAATGATTAGATAGAATTTAAGAGCTGGAATTTCAATGTTGATAGTTTTGGAAAGACTGATTAATAATTCGTAGACATATAGGTTTGTTTTATATTACTGATGCTGAATAATTCTGTTATTTGTAATCAAAAACCTTTAACAGGAGTATTTATTCGATAAAAAGTTTGGACCTACTCTCTTAGCTTCTGTTTTATTTATTATGTTGTGATCTACAATTTTATAGTTAAACTTATAATGTTTGGAAGTTGAACATTAAATTATTTTCTAAGAACATAACTAGAATTTATTAACTTAAATTTTTAAAGTGAAATAGTTTTGGACCACCTTTTATTTTCAACAAGCTTTATCAACTAACCAAATTTAATCTTTTACGAATTATTCTTTGTGTGTCTCTGAGGGACAAAGTTTGTAACGAAGTGATCCAATACATAAACGAAGTGGTCGACATAGTTTAAAGAATTCAGAAATAAGAAACTGAAGGATATTTCTATGTATCAGATCTTTTTAACTGTATTGGTGTTTGTAACCTTTGAATTGAGACAGTTTCTTTCAACATGCAATTCAATTGACATCACCAATGCATTTAATCTTCTTAAAAAATTTTTTCACCCAAGTGCAACCATTTCAATACCGCTTAGACCCACAAGACATGTTCATGGGCAATATATAGAACTATCAAAATTTGTGCACAAAAACACAGACTATTTTGCATCCACTCATTTACACACTCTCAGAATATCAAAAGCATTACTTACGTTAATAATTTACTTAAGTGCAAATATTGCGTCGCTTCACGCGTATCATAATTCTTTTCAAAGAATTACGTTACGTTGAACATAATTAAATTGAATTTGTCTTTATTCGTTTCACATCAGACGTAATAAAAATAAAAATTCTTTTGAAATATAATCTCTTTGATCTCTAATTGGCCAATCATATATTGAATTATTCGTTTACCAACTTTCAGTCTGAAATCAAGCCTTAAATTATTCTGAAAAACAATCCTATTACAGCGAGCCTTTTAGACCTTTGCTACTGAACTCTCTGTAGAACCCTTTTTTAATTTTGCTCTATTGGTTGGATTTTACTTGAAGTCCTAATAGCTAATTATTTTCATATAATGTTAAGACAATATCCTTTTCTTCATACTATCTTACTTAACCATTGCTTTTAACAGACGGAGAACCATGTGGCATTACGTCAGGTGACCACAGTGATCTAATATATTTGATAGGCATAAGCTATATTTCGATCACTACAGGCTCGAAATGTTTAAGAGGAACTCTTACGTAAATGCTATGATAGTCTATAATAAATTACCTAATAACCTTAAAGAGCTACCAAATTTAGGACGCAATTAACTCAGTGTTGAAAGAGGAATGCTTTTGCGTATTGAAAGAATTTAAGTCATATAGCGAGGACAGGAAGATAAATAAATATTATAATATTGATTTAAATTACACCTAACTTTAATCCAATTGCCATTGACAATATCTGTGGACATTGTAAGATTCATATCGTTCGTTAGACATTTTTTTAACTTATTTGAATGTATTTTACTTCGATTTTATTTTTTGACATACCTTATTTATATATTTGCCATTGCATGCGACAGTTCATTCAAATACTTACAATTATTATATAATAAATTTCTTCTCAAAATATATTATTCTTAACATTTGCATACCATATATATATTGGTAGGATGTTAATGGGACATGTTTAATTTTAGGATCACAATCTGTAAACCTACATCCTGGCAAATAAATGATTATTATTATTCTCTTTATAACTTGTATATACATATTAATTAAATTTTTAAATAAATAAAAAAAAACGTATATATTTAAAAATATAAAAAATAGTAGACCACCGACATCGGGTACAGTGACCAAGAAACCGGTGGTTAGGGCTCCAAAGAAAGGAACCTCCTGACAATACGAGCCGTGTCAAGAAGGACTGCCTTCTGCATCAGACCCTTGATCCAACCATCTAACGTGAGCCTCTTGAGGTGTTGGTCGAGGCTCTTTGCTATCAATCCGTGAACAGACACAACTATCGGAACAATGATCGCCGAATCTACATCCCACATATCGACAATCTCGTGAGATAAATCCAAATATTTCAATTGTTTTTCTTTTTCAACTTTCACGAGATTCTCGTCATGAGGAACGGCGATGTCGACAATCATTGCGCGGCGCTCTAATCGATCTATTACCACAATATCAGGCTTATTGGCAACAATAGTCCTGTCCTTAATTAATTAATAAATAAATATTTCGGGTATTTAACACACAATGCCCAAGCTTAGCAGAGCTTAAGTTATTGGTACTAGACAACAGATATAATAAATATATACTTTATTTTGTAAATACATACATATTATACATAATTAAGTTGAAAGGAGTTCGTCGTATTTTTTAGGATATTTTTGTGAGTTTTTTTGCTAATCTCTCAAAATTTGTGTAATTTAAATTAAATCAACTGTAATTTTTTCATTCTTTTTGATTTGGGTTCAATGCTTATTGAGGTACAATATGAGGCATGCTACAACTAGACTGATCAAATTTGATTAGCAGTTCGAGTTTGTTTAAACCAACAAATAATATAACCGAAAATAAATATTTTTATTTTGATGAATTTTTTTTACATACTAAGTCAGGAGTTACATTTTTTATTTCTTCTAAAACGTCTATTAATATTTTATTGTAAATTTTTTTGCAAAATAATTCATCACTTCGTTAGGCTTTTCCTTATATGGGTGCCAGTCTTCATTATCGCAGGAAAGATGACATTTTGAAGAGTTGACAATAGCTGTGAGCGCGTTCAACTGGTGAACCCATAGTGAATAATTTATTACAGAAATTTCCATGCTTATTCATTGAACGTTTTATTAAAAGAATTTAGGAGACAACTCATTAAATGTATCTTGTTTTCAGTGGTTTCAATATTTTAAACATTCTTGGTAATTTTGTTCCAGCGACTACGGGTACGCGTTACTACGAAACGATTGTAATTCAATTTTTCTCGTGGAATATGTCAGACTTCCACAACCCGAGTACCAAGCGATATTGAAATTCTGTAGGAAGACCGTTGTTAGACTATTTAAGGACTCCAAGTACCAGTAAGGATTGCCAAAGATTTTCGTATGGTAACCGGAACCGACAGCTTAACGTGCTCTCCGAGACGCAGAGGGTTCTCTATTCGTTATGAAGATTACCCGTCGTAAACTGGCCTGGTTGTTATGTTATATTATATATATATTGTTATATATTATTATATGTGTAAACCTATACCATTACCAATAAATGAGATTCATGTTATAATAATTAAACACAACAACCTTTATCCTTAACTTGTTAGGAGTCGGCTTTAAGTCTACTACGATTCTATGTACATTCTAAACTTCAACCATTCGCCATCCATTATATGCATTTTATATATCTGTAGAAAGAGTGAGAGACTTTCTAGACTAGACTAAACGATTGTCACCATTTTCAATTTAGCGATCGTGTTACGAATGGTCACAAATCCAGGTAGTGACTTTCTATTTAACTTTGCAATGTTTTAAACTACTCGGTCAACACTTAGCCACAATCCCCGCTTTGTATATATGTCTACTTATTGATTATCCACTGTTATGTAAATATATTTTAAGTTCAAAGCGAATGTTGCTTGTTAATCCTGTATTATCGAGTTGGCGCCTTTTACTCCAAAACCTTGTTAATCTGAGATACTTTAAACCAAAGCAGTCTAGACAACAAAAGATTAAGAGTTGAACATTTTAGTTGTTTAAAGTTCAGAATTAACTTTGAGTATCGTGTTAATAATGAACTTTGTCTTAGAATTCGTCTGAGGTTAGACATTTGGTTGGTAATGAGAATTTAAGATACAGTATTATACATCTTAAGCTATGTACATTCTGTAATCCACGGGCTAAACAGAAAATAACTTTTTAGACTGCCTATTAGTATCTCGTTTGTAATCAGTTGTATTAGGTAAAGTTAAAGATAATCCTAGTTTCTCCATAAGGGATGGGTATTGCATTCCTTACTCAGGTAACCTTACTCACTCGGTGAAAGAATTGATTACGGCTGCGGCCTCAAAATCAGCGGGCATGGAGCGGCAGCGGTGACGGAGCGGTGTGCCGTGTGACAATGTTGGATCGCCACCGCTTTTCGCGCTGTTACATTCAAGATCAGTTCTATATAAACTACGCATTGCTTGCGATTTGCGATACGCCATCCCGCTCTCGGTGATTTCACATCCACGACTTATCAATAACCCATAATATCCCACTGCCTGGCTCGAGAGGGTTAAGGCCATATATCCACGACCTAATACAGGTTTTTGAGAGCAGCGGTATAACTCCGTTCGACTCGTATGAGTCGAAGCACGAATCTCTCAGTATTGTAAAACAAAACACACAAAAACAATATTTTCCGCAATGTTCATACATAATGAAAATGCTCACCAAAAACAAAATTAGATCATTAATGTAAATTAGTACCAGATGCTGCACGAAATACGGTCAACATATTTCCTTTGTATACTTTACGATTTTACTTACATTTAAACGAAACCCGTATAATATATATCAGCCCACCGTATAAACGAAGTACAGAATATAAAATGAAAAGGTTCCAACCCTTAATATTAACATAAGAATTTCATCAGCGCAGCTATGTGTCCGGAGTATCCGGCTGTCCGAGCATCACTCAATGTCCAGACGGATCTCATATCCGGACAACCCTCCCGTTTTCGGTAACGAGTAACGTAAACTATTCAATGACTATACCGGAATGCGTTTTGACGGTCCGTACGGGTATTGTAATGAGTTGTGTGTACGAAATAATATATTCGACAACAGTTTTATGTTAAGTGCTTTAACGATTTGAGCATTTTAATCTAATTACATTTGAAACCAATCGATTAAATTAGACTTTGATTCTAGATCTATAGATAGATTTAGATTAGACTATTAGTCTAATGAAAAAATGCTGTAATGGTTTTAGTCTGTTCTGTTTGTACTAGATACAGGCTGATTTCAACACAAACGGGCTGGCTTGAGGGCGGTAGTACCTTCTCACAGAAGACCAACCTAATTTGACAGCATTTGCACTTTGGTTAATAGGTGACCTTGGTGTGGATCATCATGCTACATGGGCTGCATTCACAATGAGTAAGGGGACACCCATTCCTTGGATTCTGCTTACGCTTTCCATCAGAGTAGAGTTACTTTGGCAGGTTCATACATATAAATACAACCTTACTTATACAGAAAACGGATAGATGAAAAAAGAAATAACAGAGTTATTCTTCTTCTTTTGGTGGAATGACGATCAGTTTATCAGCTATTTTTGCGAATTTCCAGTGTCAAATGTTTAAAGTCTTTAAATCTTAAGTCTTTGTCGTGATGAAAGTAATGATAAAAAAATGTGGATGACATGAAACGGGGACCGTCTTTTGAAAAAACAAACAACGATCTTCAATGGTATCGTTGTTAAAACATAAGTAAGTGTTGTGTGTCAGATGTTAAAAATATTTGTCGTTATTAATACATTTATAACTAACACAATGTTTAATTTCCAACAAAGGAAGCGTAGGCTCTACTAGACTGGCTCTTCATATAAATTTCGTTATTCAATTCAATAAATATAACATAACCTCGACAGAGATATTCAAAATTCGTTTCTTGGATTCTGCTTATGCTGTCCATCAGACGATCCATCATCACCATCAGATATATATGACAGCGCGCTGATCATTTGTCAATATGTGATTATGCATCCTTAATAACAGCATTGTTAAATAACGTCTTGGTTTTTCATAGCTTGATTTATTAATTGAGTTTTAGTGTATTCTGTAAGCAATGTTAAATAACATCTGGTAACCCCGAATAGAGTAGTAGGTGGCACTACTAGTAATAGCATTCTACGGAGAGTCATTCTTAACCTTTTTTTACGCGAGGAATACTTTTCGCCCCACAACCTCCGTCGGGAACACGAAGGGGGTGTGTGGGAATCGTTGAACCGGTCTATCCACTAAACCACCATGGCGGCCTACCTTAGCAGGCTGGAGGAGCTCCACGAATGCATAAGCGGTTTCTGAGTCCCCACTGAGGTACATCCCGGGGTGACCAGAGTCATCCCTGTGGCAGGTCGAAGTCACGTTTCTCACCGCTCTACACAGTAAGAGACGGAAAACTGACCCGCCTGAGGCGACACCCCCGGCCGCATCGGGGTATCACCGGTCTCGGGTCGCCTCTAGCGCTCACATCTTCCCCAGATGTGACCACAAACGACCCTTGCTGACTATTGGGATTCTATCGGCCTCTACCGCGTCCCCTTTGTCGCCTCCTTCGAGCGGGATACTTACGTCTCTTAAAAGTTACAGTTGATCAAAATTGAAATGTATTACAAATATACCATATATTTTGTTTTGCCATCTTGTCCATATTAATTTGCTCTAGTAGGTTTGAGTTAAAAACGTTAAGTTAGTTAAAGTTAGTTTGAGTTTCGATCGACTGCACCAAATTGGATAATTATTTTTTATGTGTTTGCTATTGTCAGGACAAGGTTTGTATAGAAGAATATTTAAAGAAAGCTTACACATACACAGAAAATATTTGCGAAAATAAATATGATGGTATAAATTTCGCCTTACCGTACGTAAGTAAATATCGATGTCTCCTTCATTAAAACGAATATTACAAAATATCTCGGAAAATATAATTAGCAAGCGAGCTTTTCATTTCTATTAGAAATAAACATTGAAATATAATTGAGCAGTCTAAAACAGTGACGTCACAAGTTAGTTCTTAGTACATTCTTTATATAAGTTATCGTTTTGACAGATGATATAAGGTAACTAATTCCACTAAGGTTCAACTAACCTATTCCAATGTGCCACTGCGATGCGTGACACTTGATGGTAAAATTAAACTTAAAGTTCAAAACCAACAAACAATTTGACCAGCGGTCTGCTAGCCTAAATCTGGTTTGGGATTTGACCTGAGATTACAAGCAACTTAATTGAAGTCAAAAAATTATTACCTACATATTACTTATGATCATCAGTCAAATGACGTCCACTACTGTACATAGGTGCCCCCTAATTTTCACCACAGGATCTGATCCTGTGCTACCCATTAACCGTATTACGTTATACTATCTGCTAATAACAATCAATTTAATATCGAAACTAATCGAACCTTTCTCCAAATTGATTTCCGACCGAACTGGAGAAGCAGACAATGTTTTCTTTGCTAATAGAAGGACAAACACCCGTTGGAGGGATTGCTTGTCATCTGTCAGAATCCCTTTTCGTAGTACCTTAAATAGGTTGGGTGGTATAATATTATAAGTATATAAATTTCAAGACTTCGTTCATGTTGTAAAGTCATCAACGTAAAGTTTTGTTTAGTAGTTTCTCAATAAATTTATTTTTTGTGCCAATTTTGTTAGGTGATTTTTGTTTCCCGAAATTGATAAAACTTTTTTGTATGGTTGTATTCTTTTTCAACGATTCAAATGTATTAAAAGTGTTTAAAATGTTACTAAGGTAGTTGTAAATTTAGTAGAGATTGAGAAGAAGATATTTAAGACTTAAGAACTAAAATTATCTTAAAGTAAAAATTAATTAACAATTTTTATCATGAACTCTTGGAAAGGAAACCTAAAAAAGTTAGGTTAGATGTTTTGAAATAAATGATCACATTAAGAACTAAAATAATATAACAAAAACAGATAAAAAATTAGTAAAGTCAGACAAAAGTTGATATCTCACTTACACACTTTCTCCAGGCAACTCCACGTTGATGTTTTCCAAACAATTTCTTCCCTTGATAATGTCGTAATGAATTACGAGCCAGGGGTGGCGCGACGATCAAGACAGGAGCCTTTTATCTCCATTTTGTATAACTTCATAGTGTTCTCTTCACCTTGTTTGTTACTGTTTGCCTTCCCCGTAAATGAATTATAGCCTTATGTTAAATTTCCAGTTAAGTTTTTTGGAGAAATAAAATATTTCAGTATAGTCAAGTGCTACTTATTGTTCCACCATTGCACGGAGTTATAAACGCTGAAGGATATAAGGATAGTGGATTTATCCTCATATCCTAACTTTCTTAGCTACATTAACTGTACGCTTGGTCTAGTGGTTCAAGTGGTCGCCGTTCCGCTTTCTATTGTATCAAGTATTGTGGATCAAATCTCATATAGAACAACACTTTTTGGGATCCGTAAATTGTTGTAACATTCTTTGTGACTTTCTTTATAGCTTTCATGTATGTTTGTAAAGTCCCCCGCGACACACGAGGGCAGCATTAATAACCCTAATGAGAGAGTTGTTTTTATAATAATTGAAAAATGTAAGTTTGTACTTTTAGTTATTCATTTGTGCTTTACGATGTCAGGCTGTGCTTCCTCAACCAACCATTGTGGACCTTTTTATACTACCCGTTCGAGTAAAAATCCTAAACGCGAGAATCTCCTGTAGCTTAAACTAGTTCTGATAAAGTTTGATCCGAACATTAATTTACCAGAAATTTCCAGAACTCACAATTATCAAAAACGTTTGCGGTATTTTATTAAAAATAAACAAGCGTAAAATAAATAGAAAGTGTTTACTTTGACAAAAATAATGTTTGTCGTTTCTTATCAGAGATAAAAATGCTGTACAACCAATTTGTCGTCAACTGTATATTTTATCAACATTGTTTTACATGATTTCAAATCATACACAATATAATACGAGACTTAGTTTTTGTGTGTGGTCACAGTTTGACTACACTGATAGCGCAGTAGTTTAAGCGCCGCTTTCTACTGCGGTAAGGTGTTGAGGGTTCAAATCTACTTTGTGTGATCCAGAAATTATTCTTCTGAATATGTTTGCTTTTGTTGTCCGTTTTATGTGCTTGTAAAGTATTCAGCGATACAATATGTAATGCTGGAAATTTCTTTATAAGATAATATATAAGTTTGTATATCAATCAATCAATAACTTATTGCTCAAGAACATTACATCATTATCACGAACAGCCTTTAAAAATGCACTGACGGACATAGGATTTTCTTTAGTAAAGAGGTTTCGGTATACGCTGATTCCAAAGAGATTCCTGATTGCTGTGCTGGTGTCCTGTACATTTTTCTCTCTTACACACGGAATGAAATATGGGTGTAGCCACTTCTTAATATTCAGGTAAAGAAAGCGTAGAAGTAGTAGTTATTTTAGAAGCCATGCTCCGAGAATGTTAATCTTCTAGAATTCGAACCTAGAGATATTGAATAAAAAATCTTTACAAATACTACCGATCATATCTCGGTTACAAATTATGAAGAGAATATTCTATTCATGTAAATAAGTAAACAAAGTTATAAAAATACTACCACAGTTTGTGATAAGATAAATGATAAAACAGTATTTATATATTTTGCATGTTAAGACCTTCCTATAAAATTGTTAAAAAAACTAACGTCTGCTTAGTTTATTATTCAAATTTTTCTTAGTAAGTAGTAATTTGATCACCTCGACTGGTCGGAGGATAACCCCTTAGTGTCATTACTCCAAATAACGACATTGACCTCCTACATGATTTGACCAACGGCTAGTTTTAACGGAGACCAGTTAACTATGCAGGAGAATTTATAAAGACAAGTGTGTGCGCAATCAAGTGTACTCTCTGCTCCTTTTGACTTAGAGGTGGCCGATACTACCATTAAATCAATAATCTAGTTGAAAAACTAAGCACTAAATAAAATAAATATTCTTTTCATCCCCCTATCTCGGAAAGAGTATTTTGCCTTTCGATATCTGAGTACAAAAGCCATTTTTATCCGCTAGAGGATAAAGTAAGCTGAATTTAAAACATCGTGAGCTCTAAGTTAGTGAATTCAAAACATAATTAATCCTATTCACTTCTATCTCCATGGTGCCAAAATTAATCCTACAACCTTTTTTAATTTGTTAAAAACTCAAACTCGGGACTTTCTTGGTGTACTTTTTTCACCCATTTTCCTTTTCCCATTTTCTTTTCATGTCATATTGCCTAAGCCCTAAGTTAAAAATAAGAAACTTGGAAACCAATGAAAAGTCTAAATTGAGTAATTATAGCGACGAGGAAGTTTATTTGACGCCAACAGAACTAACTGAAATTGTTAATAATGCGGTGGTATCCAATAAATATTAATACCTAAATTTTGGAATGAAATTATCTTGTGATTGTAAATGCTTTTTTTCCATTTACTCATTTTGCCGCTGAGGTAGGATGACAAGTCTCGTATTGCACTCGAGTGTAAAGATTTTTCACCTCGCGTTCTTTTGATTCTCTCGCTAATACTCAAGATTCTAATTGTTAAATCAATCAATCAATTCAATTTTAGAATCCTTCGCTTATTCCGTCAAATTGAGCACGCGGTTGAAAAGCAACTTTGCACTCTTTTATCAAAAATAACTATAATCTTCATAAATGTTTTTGGCAACAACGTAAACTGTCCTATAATGTCGTACAGCCTACGTCAGTAATCAGTTGCCAAATACTATTTTATCCATGTAATACTAGTATTAGGTAGTAACCCCCTTAATACTAGTATTAGGTAAGATACAAACAGCCGTAACATATAACCTTCTATTTACTTGTGGGTATTTTCTCTCCTTATCTCAGGTATCCAGGTAGAATAGTTATCTAAACAACTGCAAAGGCTAAGCCTCAAGGTTGACGTATCAGTGGCTTCTGTGATTGCAAAGATGTTACACATAGTGTTATCATACCACGCCAACGCGCTAGTGTGTGAATTAATGCTTTGTTACACAAAAGAACGAGTATTTTTTATAAGATATTTATTGGAATTAATTTTTCATTACATAAGTAAGTGACATAGTATTGGAGGGCTAAACATTATTACTTTCAGGTATCTTTTTATTCATTTATTTTAGATTTTCTTATAAACACATTTATATCAGTAGCTTGGCGCAGAAAACATAAAATAATTATAATATTTTGGGCATTTTTTTTCAAGAATGGGGAAGCTTATTGTGAAAAATTATGTCGTGTGCACTAGAAAATTGCAAAGAGGAAACTTACTTTAAAACAGAGTGATTACCTCAAAAACTACTTTCTTTGCGTTTTTTTCACGATCGTGGTTTCTTTAACTGTCATAATTTAAATTTTCAGTTTAAAATGGATCTGAAAAATAATTATTATGGTTCGGATTCCTGTGATTTAAGTGCTGGAAACTCATTTGATGACTTGGTGCCTCTCGAACCTGGTGTATATTATCCTAAAAACAGTAAGTATAATGTAAAACAGTATTTCTTCTATACAACTATAAAACTTCCTAACCTTTAATATTCCTAAAATTAATTGTATGGTGTAGTGGTCACAGCGGTGGCAACTGCGCCAAGTGATGTGGGTTCAAAGTCTATATGGCACAACACTTTGTGTGACCTACAAATTGTTATTATGAGCCTGGGTATTCTTTATATGCGCTTGATGTATATATCGTCGTTCCTACAATATACTTTTCTATGGTGTTACATTTTCTTTTAAAATTATACATACTAATAAAATCAGTTTATTGAACAGTATTGGCACCGTTCAAATCGTCGACAGATTTACAACCGATCAAGTCATCAGTGCGCCGTATTAACTTGTGTTTTAATTCAAAATATGCAGTATTCTTCCAAAAATATCTTCCAATTACATATTAAAAGATACATCCAGACAATATTCGGAGACATTGTTCCAGAAAGAGTCGTAGTTAAAGAATACATGAAAAATGTGACGTGTCTGAGGATTTTAGGAACATGGAAAAAGAACAATATTCGTCGGTGATTTAATTCTTGTTTTTGGAAGGGAAATCGCGTAATGAAATCAACAACTTGCTTGGCACCTGTGTGCGTTAACTCTTCTACGTAAAAAAAATATTTAAACGATTTTCAACATGATCGCAAGATAGTATTTGATGAGTCACATTCAGCTGCTCCGAAATCGGCAACCATGGAGGATAACGTGGCTAAAATTCATGATCTCGTATTGAAAAACAGTAGATTAAAGATGCGCGAGATTGCTGAAACAGTAAGCATCTTAAAAGAGCGCGTGAATCATATCAGACCAAGGAACAGTGAACTATACCTGGCGAACGTACTCCGAAGGAGACGAAGACTGTATTATCGTCCGGAAAGGTGATGGCCATAAGTTTCTAGGATTCACAAGGTGTAACCTACATTGACTACCTGTAGAAAGGCAAAACACACAGGGCTTCAGAAAAAAAATGTCTTCCAGCATGATAACGCACCGGCACAAACCTTCTCCGTCCCCACGACTAAACTCAACCAGTTTGGCCGTGGTGGACAAATTGGGCTATGAATTGCTACCGCATATATCGTATTCCTGATTTGGCCTTGTGCGATTTCATATACTTTATATTGAACAAGTTACTCGTCGGGAATAAATTTTTAGTCGAATGAGGAGGTCATGGTCACCACAGAGGCCTAGTTTGCGGACCTCGAGAAAATGAGAAAGAAACTATGTTGAGAAATAAATGGCCTGGTTTCCAAAAATTGTGTTTTTCTTTTATAGACTAAGTACTTGTCGGACTGCACTCATACATCGTAATGATAATCACTTTGACTAAATAATTATATTTAAAAAGAATAATTAAGAACCAGTGCGTGTAACTGAAAATAGTCCGTAAAGTGCTTTGTAGGATGTCAGATTTAAATCTTTGTACTTGATGGTAAAATTAGTCAAAATCTACGAACTGTCTTGACCTGTTTTATAGATCTGAATAGTTAAGCACATAAATTACACAAATTAAATAGTGTAATAAGTGATATCCCTCATTAGATTATTTAACAATCAAAGATTATTTTATTACTTTTCAGTAGTAATTATGACAAATGAAAACTTCAAACACCGCAGAAGTCTTTAAATTGCTAAACTAAAACAACATAAGTCGAACCTATAAAAATATAAGCCAATCCAATCGTTACCTTTTTATTCATTTAATCAATTATCAAAGAATTATTGAATGAAGTTTTGAGGAGAGACAAATAACTAAACTTTTTATATAGTTATTTGTCTCGCCTGAAAAAATAGACATGCGCGGTATTTTTGTTTAAGCGCCGATATGCGAAACAACGCAGGATAGTGATGGATTTTACTTTACTTGAGCTACAGTTTACCTGCGACTTTTTGTTTGTTGAACTGAATGACACTGAATTTATAGTTATGAGACCGGAGGTCCGTGATAATAGTATTTTCAAGAAGTTTAAAAATAACAGTGTACACACAAGGATATCATATATTAGACACATAACATATATATAAATATTTTAGAAAACACGAGAAAAATCTTATCATTTAAGCGTAATTAATATTAAATAATCTGGCTTTGTAACATTGAATAAAGACATACAAACTGTCCTGTAAATCCATAAATGACCTGTCTAAAAAAGTATTTTGAAACATTAAAAGTGATTGTGGTGACTTCCACATACAGCGTCAACATGAAAATATATGACAGCGCCATCTACCGAAGAAACATCGAACTACGGAGCAACGAAGAAAACTAAGAAATTACCAATCCTAAATCGCGCAATAGAAGTTCTCGCGCCGATTAACATATATACAACTTCCCAACATTAACCGTTGGGCAGTGGCCCGCCAGGCATGATCACCCCGCCTGGTTAGAGGATCCTCCCTTTGTGTTGGAGGAACATGACACCCGTTCCTCCACAGTGATAATGTTCCATTCTGATATCACTCGCACCTCACACCTAGATTCTCAAAGGAGGAAATATAGAGGGGTTATCACGATAACATTAAAGGTCCGTTGTTTCGTAATTTAGTCATATTTACGTTATTTCTAATATACAAAATACTCGTGTTGCGGTGTTTGTTACCAAACATCTCAGAAAGGGCTGGACCGATTTATTTGAAATATGGAGTACACATCGGGTAGGTCTAAAAATCGGCCAACGTCAACTTTTTACATCCCTAAATGATAATGCTAAATTTTTCATACGCCTAAACATTATTTTTTAACTTTATTTGTCATTTTTTTATATATAGCACAACTAGGTTTGCCGGGTCAGTTAGTATATTATAAGAAACTAGTAGGAAATAAAAATTGCTGATAAATTACTAATGGATTCGGCAGTGTAAGCAATTCATCCAGTAGGTCTAAAAATTTATCAAATAACAATTTAATAAAATCGAATATGTCCAAGTTATAAAAACTACTAATGTTGCTTTAGTTAATTACTATTTTTAAACATGTTCATTGTTATTTTCGAATGACCAGTTAAGAAGCGATTAATGAAACATACAATATTATTCTATATCTTTTCTTCCACAGGACTCACTCCAAAAAAGAGTCATCGATTTCATAACCAAAGATTCGTCTTCAAAAATGGAGAGTTCAACATTTGTGACAATAATTCTAGTCGACCAAACTTCTTCTCTAGATGGTTCATTAGGATGGTTGAGGCAAGATGGAGATGGGCTCTGTTACACTTCTTCGTAGCTTTTACCTGTAACTGGTTGGCTTTTGGTTTCATATATTGGATTTTGTCTTGGGCTCATGGCGACTTTAGCGAAGAACATCTTCCACCTAATCAGAACGCTACTGATTGGACTCCATGCGTCAACAATGTCTACGGATTCACATCCTGCTTTTTATTCAGTGTTGAAGTTCACACCACAGTAGCTTATGGAAAGCGATCGATAACATTGGAATGCCCAGGATTAATAACTACTATGTGCTTTCAGTGCATCATCTGTCAAATATTTCAAGCATTTATGATAGGTATATTATTTGCAAAATTAACAAGACCCAAATCGCGGACTCAAACTATTCTATTTAGTAGGCAAGCTGTCATAGCCCTGAGAGATGGTAAGTTTTGCTTGATATTCAGAGTAGGTGACATGAGAAAGTCGAGGATTCTGAATATTAAGGCTTCAGTTTATGTTTTAAAATCTGGTTCTGATGATCCTGATAGCTATGAACAGATGGATTTAGAAGTCGAAATGGATGGATGCGAGTCAACATTTTTTCTATGGCCAGTTTCGATTATACACGTGATTGATAGCAAGAGTCCGTTTTATGATATTTCTGCTGCAGATTTACTGCTTGGAAAATTAGAAATATTAGCTGTATTTGAAGGTATTATAGAATCAACAGGACAGCCTGTACAGGCGAGAACCAGTTACACGGAGAATGACATTTTGTGGGGTCATAGATTTTTGCCCATGGTAAAAAGAGATCGTCTAAAAAATAAATATGACGTTGATTTTTCTAAATTATGCGAAACTGAGAAGTATGATACTCCGTTATGTTCTCCTTGTGAGTTTTATTCAATGATTTCTTTGCATGAATTTACAGACAGCTTAAAGTGATAAATAATGATAAACGTACTATATTGTTTTTAACTTCGAAATAACTGAGAATTGGCACTAAGGTGATAAACCGCTGATACTGATAAGATCGACCGCCATACGATATGTTTCATTGGGTAGTGAGTTAAGCAATCGACGGAGCACTAAAGGAAGGAAGATAGGATCTTTGAAGTATGTAATGAATAGAAGGCATTTGACTGCCTAAATTATGCATACATACAATCCAATACATAACAGGCTCATATATAGTTATGTTAATACATATGTATATATGACTGACAACATATTAGTAAGTAATATTGAGACCGTATTATTTAGTATAGTATTAAGTGAGTAAATTTTGTAAAATGAATATTGTTTCTCCGATTTGCCAGAAAAACAACCATATTGTTTATTATTGTGAGTTTGAGTATCTTATACTTTTTGTATCCCGATTTCCGTATTTTTATTTAAAGACAGTAGTCGTAGTAAATATGATTTTAATTTATATTTTCCTTACACTTCCCAATGTCTTTGTACCTCGAAGTTTCTCAATAGTGTTATTACATGTGATGCCAGTGCCAACTTATACTTAAAGACAAACTGAAGATGTTTACGTTTTAAAGGTTTAAAATGTTTTAAGCGTACGTCTTAGTTATATTTAAATGTAGTTACATTTCACAAATCAAAATCCATCAAGCTTTTTACTTTAACGTAGATGGACAGGCACACATAACATTAAACATACAATGTAGAAAGCTAACAAGTAAAAACAGTGATACAATGGGTGGCCTTATCGCAGTCTGCGATCTCTTTCAGGCGCCATTAAATGGACTATATATTAAAGCAATGTGTAGTTTGTGTACCTTTACGTATACGTATAAAACCAAATATATATTCATACGTATACTCGAAAAATATAACCATCCTTACTTCTAGCGCAGTCGAGTAACATTAGTAGAATTATAAGACAATTACATTTTTAAACAAATAAATGTTTTTTTAGGTGCATTGTAAATTAAATGAAACTTAACAAAAACATACGAAAAGCTTTAGCCTTCAAATAAAAAAGAATCATCAAATTCGGTTCACCCAGTCGACATTTCTGAGGTAACAAATATATGCAGTCGAATTGAAAGCCTCATCCTTTCTTGAAGTCGGTTAAAAATTTATACTCAACACACATTTTCTCTAGATCTAACTTTGAAGTCTTTACAAAGTCTTTTATCTTTTAAAAAACTACATAAAACTGAGAACAATAGGTATGATATTGTACTCAGTTCATTAGAATTGGCATTAATCTACTAGTAAGTTTATTTACTTTTTAATTTTCGCCAATTTGTATAGGCATACTTCACTAAGATTCATTTCCAAGAATGAAGATTATGAAACAATCGTATTAAATCGTGTCACATATACGCTAACAGGCGTTCATAATAATTCCCCTCACCACATTCCGATATTTTTATTGGAACTCACACAAAGTTCCCAACTTGGTACAAAATAGATGGATAAGCATAACTCCCGTTTCACCTGCTTTAGACTTTAGTAAGTTCGCACAACTTGCCCGGAACACTTCCTTGTAACAACGCTTAAGATAAAGTACTACTAATTTATTAGGAAAACTTAAACTATGACATTCTGCAGTTGATTGTCCAGAAGTTTAAATTGTTGTTGCGAGTTTGATGATGTGGATGAGGAATGACGCGTTGGCCGCTTTTGTCTTCACTGTGGGAATAAATGAAGTGTGCAATTTAACTTCTTATGTTCTTGTGTGTGTAGTAATGTTGCAAATAACTGCTGTAAATTTCGTCTTCAGAAGAAGTTGTGTTTTCGCGTTGTGTGTAATGGTTCATTTCTTACTTTGAACTGTAAAAAAATATTGTTACCCCTATGGTTTCCATTAACTTTGGATTAATTTAATATAGATAAATTGTTACCCACTTTTAAGTTATACTTTGAATAACATAAATAAATATTGCGTGTAGTTGTTACTTCTAGAACAATAAAGAAAATTAAATCTTTTAAATACGTTACAAAATTTTATCAGAAAACTTTTTAAAGACATTTCAAAATTGAACTTCTGCAATATATCCGTGTTGTATTTGAACTATATTCTAGCGCCTAATTAATTGTTAAATGGAGCTCAAATCTAAGCAGTGGTGAAATTGAAGGGCCTGTTATGATAGCTAATGAACGTTGCCAGTATGTTCTTGGTTTGTTTAAGTAGACTTGCTAATTGGGGCCGCTAGTTAATGAGGCAGCAGACGGCATTTGAGGAAAATTGAAGGAAGACAATTATGTTATCATTGCTCATATTTAACTTTTTTATAAATATTGCTATAAATAATAAATTTAACGTTTTACTATTAAATATTTTTACAAGGTTCCATTTAGTGTGACCGGTCCTGAGGTTTAACAATGCAATCACTTTTAATCAGTATTATTATTAATATAAAATATAATCCAAAATGGCCGCCGTAAGAAAATGGCAACTTACATATTTTCGAACAACCCACCAAATATTGGTATAAAATGAAAAGGCTTAAAGTTATTATTTTTATTAAAAAGTATAAAAAGCTTGTTTTTTTAAAAAAATCCATTGCTATTATACAATAAAGTAAAATAAAATTTCACGAAATTTTGAGGTTTTATACAAACTTCCCAGACTATATTGGCTATGTAGAAGGCTACTAACTATTATGTTATAGGATGATCAGCTCTGGCATGTGGCCTCTGATGGCTGAAGTATCCAATCCTAAGTGTAAAAAGTAAAGTTAAAACGCGAGTAGTAATGGCACCTCCGACATGTCGAAGATGACTTCGGTTAAGTGCGGCGATAAGGTTTTATTTTTTTTTATGGAATAGGGGGCAAACTGACAGACGTATCGCCTGATGGTAAGCGATCACCGCCGCCGATGGACCCCATGAAACATCACAGGCGTCACAAGTGCGTTGCCGGCAATGGGTGATAGGGAGAGGAGAAGGGCTTGGGGTATGGGTATCCGTTAACCTCACTCACTCGGTGAAACATAGCGCAAGCTTTATTTACATTACTCCGGTCGAGCCGGCCCATTCGTGCCGAAGCGTGGCTCTCCCAAGTTAAAATTTGGGTATATTTGGTACTTATATCAAAAAACAATTCTTATAATTTTTGTCTATCTAGTCCGTTTGTTCTGGCTCATTTCTAGAATGGCGGGGCCTATATGGTCAGAACTTTCACTTACTTTATTTTAGACCAACTTCGGTCTCGTTGGGATCGTAGTAACACCACAAGGTGATTGTTGTTGTTAAGACACAACAATAACCGCGGGTAACGCCGCTGATCACAGTTAGTCTTTCATACATATTATAGTAGTATTAAAATCGTAATGTACATTTCTTTAGAATTTTCTTAACAATTGTGTTAAGAAACCGATAAAATTTAATATTCTACAAGATAATTAAACGCCTGACAAAGTTCATTAGGCAAACTTTTAATTACATAAATTATTTGGTCGTAGAAACTGGCGATTACTATTTAAATCAGTGGTCATAAATACAAGTATTTTAGGTTTAATTTAGAAGTTAGGAATTTCATTGTTACTTTATTATTCATCAATAACCATTAATGTCCCACTGCTGTGCTCGGGTTGTCTCAAAAGAGGGTTAAGGCTATGTCTCCACGTTCCTGGCCGAGTGCAGGTTGGGCACTGGCGAGACTGGCACGTTGCAGCTAC
Organism: Hyphantria cunea; assembly: GCA_003709505.1. Taxonomy (NCBI): domain Eukaryota; kingdom Metazoa; phylum Arthropoda; class Insecta; order Lepidoptera; family Erebidae; genus Hyphantria; species Hyphantria cunea. Next base: position 51,715 of record PKRV01000289.1, read on the forward strand.
GAAATCTCGCCGTTGAAAGTTTTCAAGTCGTCCAAAGCCGACCCAAAGGCGCCCCTACTAAGTTTTACGGGTGTTTTCCTATGATAACAACCGGGACCGAGTGCTAAATGGGACCTCTGAATCACGGACACGCTCATGATATTATGCCACTAGCGGTCACCCATCCAAGCACAGACCGCGCCATCGCAGCTTACCCTCGGTGATTGTTTCTAATCACCGAGTGTAACTAGGCAATGAGCGCCTATGAGTTAGTATATTATTATAGACTAGCTATTACTCATCGCACCGCCCGTGTGTGTGTCAAAAAAGAGGAAAAGGTACCCTATGTCCTTTCTCAAGAATTAAAATATCTTCGTTTCCAATTTAATTGAAATCTTTTCAGCCGTTTAATTGTGAAAACGTTAGAGACAAACAGAATTACTTTTTAATTTATATTCATAATATTTTAGACACGTTTGGCCTAGTGGTTCAAGCGGTCGCTACGCCGCTTCCTGATTTGAACCCACAACATGTTGCGGGGTGTGTTGTGGGTTCAAATCCTACATGGGACATCACTCAGTGTGATCCACAAATTGTTGTTCCGAGTCTGGGTGTTCTTTATGTCCATTTTATTGTATGTTTGTAAAGTCCCCCGCGACACAGGAGACGTATCAGTAATGCGGGAGTTTAAAAAAAAAAGATGGGTGTATTGTCTATGTACCTACCTATGGAGTATGGATGTGGACTTGAACCAAATCAAACCTTTTTTTTTTAAGTGTGGAAACCCCCTCGGGCCTTAACCCCAAACCTAGAGGGTTACGTATCTATAGAGGACACACGGAATCCTTATAGGATCTATTGAACGTGTGTCAATACGACTACAGTCCCTTCTTGGAGATTTGTTAGGGTATTCGATTCGTGGGCAGTTCAATTCCCGCATTGCAAATCTTGGTATGAACCAATAGTCTATTTGAGTTGGTTTAAAGGTTTTAAATGTGTGTGTATAGCATTAACAAATTATAAATTTGATGATATAATTACAACACTTTTCAAAAGACCATGATATATGCTTTGTTTATTTTAGATTAAGTTTAGGGTATAACAAAAATGTAATAATAATAATATTTGCATTAATAATATTTGCATTGTAATTTTTTTGTCTTTTATTTAGTTTTCTGTATGATTAATGTCTGTTTCGCTAATAAAGAAAACATATTAGACGGGGTGAAAAAATCTTTTGGATCTTCTGCTCATTAGGAAATAAGGAGTTAAGATTTTGTGGCCTTTCTCCTAAATACTATCATCCTGGAGAAACCCGGAACATGTGACGTCAAGTCCACGCGTCACTGCCAAGTACCTCTCTGCTTATCGACCCTATGTAGTAATACAAAATAAATAATAAACAATGTCTTAGCTATTCCGCTTTCTTTTTGTATTTAAAATTCCCTTTCGGGTAAAAGGAATTCTTAATGCAAAAAGAAGTACAAAATAGCTTAGCCATTAGCGATTACCTAATAAGGCGAAGCCAAAAGGAAGGATTATAGTTTTGGCCATATATATGTTCCATCGTAGTGCATAAACTACTGAACCGGTTTTAATACCTGAATTATCAATTATATATCATTTTCATGAAAATTTTACGCAGTCCAGTTATATCTACTACATACGTTGGTACCAAAAAATTCATAAACGATAATCCCCAGAGCTGAAATACAAATATTATTTTCAAATAACAAAATATAAACAGGGAAACGTTATTTAGCGTTATTACGGTACATGCTGTTTTGATAGAACTTATAATTTACGTGGGCGCGGCCACACTAATATGCTTTTAAATTTATTACAATGCTTCAACCATTTTAGTTGAATTTATCTTTGTACAATATCCAGTACAAAAATCGAGTATAAATTCCACAGGGACTGTGATTTAATGAGGCAATTTGAATCATTTTTATTTCGTAGTTTCAACGAAGACAAAAGGTTTCTTGGTGCTGCTTAAGTGGATTTATAAGGATCGAGTTATGAAATAAAACAGCTAAAAACATGGCTGTTTCTTCCATAACACGATCTTATGTACCTATACATTTTACAGCAAAACATATTTGAGGTATTGGGGATTCCCACTAATCATCAACGCCCCATAATATCCCTCAGCTGGCCTCGGATCTCGTACCAGCAGAGGATTTAGGTTATACGTCCCACGCTGGCACAGTACGGGTTGGGGACTAGCAAGACGACGTTGTGCCGTAGAATGATTTTGCCGTTGAATGTTTCGAGCCGCCGAATGTCTACTAACTAAGCTTCACGATTGTGAAGCTTAGTTGGTGATTGTGTCTTCGAATCATAGAGACGCTTATGGTATCATGCCACCAGCGGTCACAATCCAAGTAGTAACCGCGCCGTTAAGTGCGACTGGGCTATGAATGATACCACAAATAATATACTTAAAAAGTAAGAATAGCTGTTGGTGATAGCTAATCAAACTGAAAGTGGAAAACAACAGATACGTGTAAGAAGTTTGTTTTAATGGCACGCCGGTGAAAAGTATAGTAAATATTTATAAATTCACGATCCTACTATTATGTTTGTTATACTATCACACCAGATGGTCAACCATCACGGAAAATGTCGAAAGATAAAAAAAAATATTACATTGAATGAACTTAGTTTATTTATTTGGTACAGAGTACTTTGATTAAACAAGTACAGTTGTCTGGAATTACACAAGTTTTTCATTGAATGACAATCATTAATAGTAAAATAAAATAATTGATGTGGTGGCTTCCGCATAGCGTCATGTAATGAAAATAACCGAATTATAGAGTGACGTTTAGATCAACAGCAAAAGCATCAGCGCGGTACCATCACGTTCACTCCCACAGTAAGTCTCAGTTTGCCAGAAACGTCAGCCTCAATAGAGATACACTACACACAGGAAGTGACCGCTCCAGCCTGGTTACCCCTACGTCCTTATCAACCTCTACGCAGCAACTGCCCCGGCTCACTGCGGCACCACGCACCGCATGCCATCCCAACTCACTGGGATCAGTGGATATCAGCCCGACTCACTCGGACTAGCGGCATTCAGATCCCGCTAACTGGAACTTGCGGCACTCAGTTGCGACTCACTGGAACTACTCACGCCTGGCACTGTCGTTATATTATAATATGCAGAAGCCCGCCAGACATGATCACCTCACCTGGCTAAAGGAAACCCCCTTGGTGTTNTTTGTGTTGGGAGGAGACGACATCCTTTAACCAATCTTTAACAATCGGTATACTACACCCTTTTTTAACCGTCTATAACAAAGTGAAAAGGCAGGTTAATATTTTTGGCAATCTACATATGTTTGTATGTTCCACCATAGTGTATGCACGGATAAACAAATGAATCGATTTAAACGAATGAGATGACAAAAGATTTGTAATAACGGCTCGGTAAACATAGGGTCTAATCATTTATCAACAGTTTTTACACAGTCTGGTTGTAGAGTTTAAAATTTTTTCTTGTTTGGTCTTATCCTACTATTAATTTGTGTCAGTTATCTGTATTTATATCTGTCTATAGGTAATATGTATTACTATTCAATTTTAATTTCTAATCCGGGCTCAACCCGCATGTGTTGCTGGTCCAGAGTGTACTCAGTGATCTCACTCACGTTTCTGTGCTGAGTAGGATTCACACCGTAAACTGAACGCCTAATGCGTTCTACAACGAGCCACAAAATTAACTGGACAGTTTGATTTTCTGCATAGTATTTGAAAATACAATTTTTGCACTATGTACATATATTTTTAGTCGCGCTGGTTTTTAAAAATATACTTGAAATATTATTCATTCGGACTTAGAACAACGGGTCCACAAAGTTTTGTTTTTTTCTTATATACCTATTTGTGTTTATAGCAATTAACTAGCTCACGATGAAAATACCTAATATGACTTCGGTCAGGCAATCTCAGACCGGCAATTCTAGCTTGAACCAAAGCTAGAAGTTATTTCGCTTAAGACTCATATGGTTCGTTTTGACCAACATATTGAACTTTGTGATCAAAATCTTATAAAGAATCCAAGATGTGAACATTAGTTTAAGGTTTTGGGGTAATTTTCTATATACACACTTCACACGAATGCAAAAAGATTTGAAGGATATCCTGAAATCGTCCATAAGCTTAAACTTTTGTAGTTTTTTGTATCTGGATGTTTGGTCAACCACGTATAGCCTTACGCAGCTTTGCACTCTGCTCTAAGGAAAACTGCACAAACACAAACACGAACTAAACGACGATCAACAGTGCCCCAGTACCCGTACACGCATTGTGCTTTTTATTTTCAATTTTTTCTCGCTACTTGTTTAGCTTTCCAGGTCACTTATTTTAAATTTAATCTAGCCAATACAATGTCGAGTCTAAATTTTTAATCTTGCAAAATAAATTATAGAAAGACCTGAAAAAAAGTGACAGTGACATATTTATTTTTGTGCGGTTCCTGTTTTTGTAATAAATTAATTAAGTTGTAAGTTTTCAAACAAATTTCACGAATAAGTTGTTATTATTTAGGTTACTTATAAGTTTAAAAAAAACTTATTTTCAATATTGTACATCAATTTTAAGATCAACGTACAAGAAATATTTAGCCCTTCATATATGAGTCGATTCTTGACGAGGTACATTTTAGGTGTAATTGGTTAATTTTATAATTTATTACCTTTGTATCTCGCAGTCAAAAGCGTCCTTTGTCAAGCATCAAATAATCTCCAGGCCAAATTTCATTAAAATCGGTGAAGCGGTTTAGCGGTAAAAGCGCGACAAACAGAGTTATTTTCGAATTTATGATAAAAGTATGGATTGTAATCATTGCACTTCATTAGTGATAAAACTGATACGTAAACAATGAAAATATATCTGGGTGATAAAAAATTAAGTCGTTTGTTTAATTTTGCTTCATTGGTTTCGTAGCCTTCTTGTCACAGACATCAAACTATATTGCATCAAACAATTATTGCTCAGAGAGCCAAAAAAACTGGCCAAGTATAAGTTGGACTCGCCGATGGTTCCGTGCAAACCTGTATTTTCGCAATTTTTAATTTAGATATGCTAAATATGATATAAAAAAGGGTCTTGACAGACAGTCAGATGGACAACAATGTAATCCTATAAGGGTTCGGTTTTTTCCTTTTGAGATACGGAATCCTTAAAATTGCTGTTTGTTCATTAAGTTATCACTTGTGTCGGCAGTATTCTTGTCTGCTTTTTTTTTAAAATTACTTACGAATCAAGTTTCTATTCAGCCTAATGTCATAGTTACAAAAATAAGTTAATGAACTTCAAGGTTCAAACCAGACATTCACTAAATACAGAGGTACTTAGGTAGGTGATTTGGGTCGTTTTCGTGATCCCACCAAATTAATAGTTGGGATAATTGAATACTGCCAAGCCTAATTTAGGACTAGGCCATTTTGTTTTAAACGTTACGTAAAGGTCAATTGAAGGTTTTTATATTATATATGGAGCTGGCAAAGTGACTCTACTAGGTCTGATGGAAAGCATGAGCTGAATCCAAAGAGTAGAGGTCACCATACTCAAAGTTGTACTGTTTTTTTGTTATTACATTAGTTGCATAGACTTGCATAGATTGCACTATTGGTCCAATGCTTTATGCGGTCGCCAAGTCGCCACGCCACTTCCTACTGCGGCAAGTGTTGTGGGTTTAAATCCCACGTAGAGCACACTTGGTGTTCTTTGCGTTCGTTTTATGTTTGTTCGTAAAGTAACCCGAGACACAGGATGTATATTCCTAATGCGCGAGTTGTCTTCAATCAACCAAGTAATTATACGCCAAAAATGTCTTTAACCATTTTGGAAAAAGCTGCTACTCTTTCATTGTTTGGACCGATATTTGTAAAACATAGCTAAGAACAACCGCAAAGAAACTCACTTTCAAATGAAAAAATCCACATTGAAATCCCCACCATTCTTTTTGCGTCGGGGGTAAAAAAACCATGTAGGCGGCCTTTTGAGATGCTTCTGCATCAGTCATATCACCGTGAGAGAGCCACGCTTCGGCGTAAATGGGCCGGCTCGACTGAAGTGACACCGCGGCCTCACAGAAAACCGGTGTGAAACAGCGCTTGCGCTGTGTTTCATCGAGTGAATGAGGATACCGTAGGCCCGCACCCCAATTACGGGTGTCCATAGGTGACGGTAATCGTTTACCATCAGGCGATATGTCTGCTCGTTGGCCCGTTATACAGTAAAAAAAAACTGTGAGCCTACCGGTCGGTCGAGCCGTTTCATTCCTTTAAATCAGCATCGTATTTCTACCTAAAAGTATAGGCAGTTTTAGAAGAATTTATTTTATATTTATATTTTATTATACACAGAAAACACCTTAATTTGGCAACAAATATTTATGGATCATACAAACATTTTGTCCGACTCGGGAATTGAAAACGGAGACCTCAAGCTCAGCAGTCGCATACGCTACCACTATTCCACCGAGGCATAGTGCATTCGTGATGATGATCAAATGGTGCATCCGTGTGAACCCGCGGCAAGTTACTAGTATTATACCTAGTTAATATTAAGCAATGTACAAAAAATTGGACATAGTTCGTGTTTGAATAATTTATAATCAATCAGTTGATTTGAAATTCTTCTGCCATCTAAATGTTAAGAATACTTCTATCTAGTGGTGGTGGGCAGGGGAGACCTTGCGAACATATTCAAAGGTATCTTATTCCGGAAACTATTAAATATTTTAAGCCAGTATTTATTGATTGTTGTGCGATGGTGCATGTTAAAAGTATGTGTCATTTGCATTACAAGTCTTTCTTTCCGTTCCTTTTCTCACAAGAAGACTGTCAAGGTAAGGCTATATCAACTTGAGTGCCTACTACTCATAGATTTATAAAAAAAACCTTTGAAGATGGGATTTGGGAAAAACACTAAATATTCGCCTCGCCTGGTGAAACCGTTCGCCGGTGACTAAAACTTGCATGAACTGTCGACCCACCAGTTCGTGCGGAGTTCGTTCAGTCGGTGGATCGAACCTGTCGCTACACATGTGCAAAATAAAGCGCTTTTCTAATAGTAACAAATGAACTATGACTGCGAAATAAATTTAAACAGCCTTCTTAACCAAGATGCAAGTGTTTCGCGATATACTTTATCCTCAATTTTTTGGTGATTTTCGCATCTAAATCTAATGAATCCCTATTTACCTTGGTCACGCCATCACGCGTGAACGGCTGGACTGATTTCACAATTTTTGTTGTTGTATTTGATATTGTCAGGAGAAAGTTCTTACGCAAGAAAAAAAAAAAAAAATTGCGCGGATAATAAGAAAATTCAGAAATACTTATTTGCCGCGATAATCGACTTATACGCGGGCGGAGCCGTGGGCAAAAACTAGTTAAACAATAACACTTTAGCACAATCTGTCGAAAACACATCAAAGTACGAAATGCGTACATCGCACAATGAAAGTCTTACACCTATTTTCGTAGCAGCCCAACACTACACACGTTGGGCTGCTACGTAAATATAACATCATCAGCAACACTTAACGCCTTACTGTTGGACACAATTGGAGGAGACAGCCTATACCACGTTGGTCAGACATAGGGTTCATTTTAATTTTTTTTTATCCTGACACTGATGTTGTCCTGCCTGTAGGGACGTCGCAGTCCTGTGCTACTAAAACCTAACGTCAGTACTGGTGTCATGTCGCACTTCGTTTGGTATGTCAGACAGATTGGTTCCGACTGCTGCGTGATTCAGTATTATATGAACTGTAACTGTATAAGTCTGACATTAAATCAAATCAATCCTGGGCACGTATTTTACTGTAGTTACCAAACACAACACTGAGTACCTCCTTTCTGAGGCGAGCCTATACCGCAGTGGACGGTTAAAGGCTGCTGATATGATATACTTTAAAAGGTACTACGTGCGTAAAACTTACGGCACCAATCAAATAAGTAGGGGATACCTTTATTCTTAATGTATCACTACATGAATAGAATTGTGGCGACTTCCACATGCAACGCAACACCAGAAACACGCTACAGCGCCATCTACCGAAGATATGTCGCATTTTTTTTTTCACTGTCGGAAACTAAGAAACTACCAATCCTGAACCGCGCAATATTAGTTGTCGCGCCGTTTAACATTTGGGCTGTGGCCCGCCAGGCATGATCATCTCCTGGTTACCTGGTTCCTCCACAGATCTATGATAATCGATGCGAAACTATAGTAATCATAAGCCATGTGCAACACTACCCCCACCACAACATGACACAAATTTTATCTGAAAAACATCCCCATTTCTTAACAGAACGCACTACTCCAATACTACGGCCGCATAGTGTCCCATGTATCAATATGTACTAGCCGACCCTAAGGGCTATTCGCAGTTTCACCCCTTAATATCGATGTTACGCACCCCAATGGCCAGATGCTTTTACCTATCTGTGCACTCTCTTCGATATTTCCCGCAATAATTCACAATCGCTTCTTCCTTACACAACAATTCCATCTATTGAAGATAGATAGAATGTTGTAGACAAAGTGTAAAACAAGACAACTATACACTTTCAAATACGAGTTTCTGCTGAGTTCTGGTGAATGTTTAAATTATTTGATACTAAATTCCTCAATCAAAGTACTACTCAATAGATACGCAAGTACCACGGGACATTCATGGTTAAAGTGACTGAAAGTCGCGATTAAGAGAGAGAATTTAAACTTCCAAAATCCTTTTTCAGAAGTTTAAATGTATGGAAATTAATTATTTAGTTTCTTCAACTGCACTGCACTGCTAAGTTCCGGTACACAAATCATAGATAGCGCCTATAATCAATTGTTGTGCGAGTTGTCAGAATGCAATAGGCAACCGACTCTGTTTGAAGTGTTTTAAATTTTACAAAATATATGATGTCACATGCGCGAATATATCTCCGTAGCAATTTAAATCTTTGAGTGAGGGGCAGAAGGGTAGGTAGAAGAAATTACTGTGGGAGAGCCACACTTTGTTATGAATGGGCTGGCGCGACTGTAGTTATACCACGGCCTTAGAGTAAACCGGTGTAAAAAAGCGCAAGTAATGTGTTTTACTGAGTGGGTGAAGATACTGGAGACCAATACTCCAACCCCTTCCCGCAACCCCCCCCACCCCCAACGCACTTGTGACGCATCTGATGTTGCGAGTGTCCATGAGCACCGGTAATTGCTTACCATCAGGCGTTACGTCTGTTCATTTGCCCCTATTCCATAAAATGATAACAAAATACAATTGACATCTGGAATACCAGATCCTTAGCTATGATGTAAATAAAAAAATGAATACTAAGTATTATTCAAATGTTAACTTTTAGCAATTTTTCTTCTGTCTTAATTAGGACCTAATCATAGAGCCTAGACATATCCAAAGACATTTGTGTTATAATTAAAGAGCACAGTTAATTAATAATAGTTATCTTCGATAATCGATCTGAGACAACAACATCGATACTTACACATACTTGAAGCAAAGAGTCGAATTAAATCAATGCTTAATATATATATATTTGGTTATTAGTAATTCAATAATTTCTAGACACTTCTTAATTTGTCAATTTTTATCTGTTCCCGCTACGTAGTATGTAGCTGTTCACGTAGCGCTTTATTGCGTCTATATTTCAGTCGCTTCACGGTACGCCGCATCACGGTATTATTTATGGGTTACGCTCCGTGGGTCCAAGGTTCGATGCCGACGTCTTAACGCTTGTGATCGATTATTACAGTGTGTAATTCGTGTAAACACAGGTTCGGCTAGTTGAGGGTGTTTTATTGACTGAACATTATCTGTATATTTGAAGAGCCTTTTAGCAAATTTCACGTGAAATTAAATCTGAAATGTGGGTATAGTAAATAAATATATAATTTTACAAATTTAGCTCAAATTAAACGGTAAATTGCAATATTAAAGAAAATCTATACCATATGAGTTCAACTTTTATTGGTCGATGATGGACAAGAAATAAAAAACAGTAGATACGTAGAACTTTTGGTTAATCGACTACGATCTAGTATTCTTAAATATTTTTGACGGCTTATTCCTTAAAAGGAAAAATGAATATGATTGTCTAGTTCGTTTTCCGTGCCTGTATACTTGTCATTTATTAAAATGGCAATCATTGTTACTATCATCGGTCCCTTAAGCCCAACGCAACCTACGGGAGCTTACCTATAGTACTTACCAAATATACCTTCTTCTTTCATCCCGTTTAAGACAGGCGACTGGCCATAGTAGAAACAGGTCTTTTACGGACTGTGCTGCCCCTGAAGAAACTCAGGAAAATGGTTATAGACTTTAATAACGAAAAGGATCACTATACATCAAGAATTTAAAAGTAATGGCAAAATATGTATCAAGATATACCTCTACGACAGGATATAAACATGAGTATGTGAATGAGACTTACTGTGGGAGAGCCACGCTTCGGCATGCATGGGCCGGCTCGACCGGAGTGATACCATGGCCTCACAGAAAACCAGTGTGAAACAGCGCCTGCGCTGTATTTCACCGAGTGAGTGAGGATACCGGAGGCCCATAATCCAACCCTTCCCTTCATCCCCCTCCCCATCCCCAAGGCCGGCAACGCACTTGTGATGCCTCTGAGTTACAGGTGTCCATGGGCGGCGGTAATCGCTTACCATCAGGCGATACGTCTGCTCGTTTGCCCCATATTCCATAAAAAATGCATGGTTCAAAGAAATACTTGCTTATCTAATTTCTTAATTATAGTGAAGAAGAGAAAAATAAATGACAATTTCAATGTATTTTGAAATAAGAAAACGATAGAAAATAACAAACATAGATTCAGAGACCTTTATCACTATGTCAACGACAGATCGTGCGGAGTATATCAACGCTAAAAGAACTATTTTGGCTCATATTTTAACACATGATATTTTATGTGCTTTCGCAATAAAATTCACGGGTTCCGAGAGGATGAATCCCAGTGGGCAATTTCCGGCTGATAATAATGTATTGAACATAAACGTTTGGATTCAAAATGTACGCTTATACTGTAGACTTTACAGTAGTTTTTCTTTTGTCTTTTATTTATGGGATTTTCAAATAGTTATTAATTTATTTACCGTGGGAGAGCCACGCTTCGCCATGAATGAGCCGGTTCGACTACAGTGATACACGCCCTTACAGAAAACCAGTGTGAAACAGCCAAAACTGTTTCACCGAGCAAGTATGGATACCAGAGGCCCTCCCTCCATCCCCAAAGACCAGCAAAGCACTTGTGTTGCGGGTGTCCATGGTCGGCCGTAATCGCTTACCTTAATACGACGATACATCCGCTGTTTGCCTCCTGATTCATAAAAAAATATAAATATATTTATTTACTGGTTTTTAGTTTCCCATGGCTTACGGAAGTTATTGGGTAAAAAAAGACTCAAGTGCACAAAGGCGGCATCTAGGAAAGCATGTGCTGTTTGACAAATGAGCTCGCGTTTAATTTCGATTCATGGTTGTGGTTATAAAACCTCGACTATATCAAAAGACCTCTCCTGAAGACTTGTTTTGTAATTTCATACTCATAAATAAATATTTTCTTCATATTTCATTGCACAAATATACAAAAAACGGTGACCGAAAATATTTCAATTTCAAAAAATACAAAAAATCTTGTGCAAATAAAAAACATTCATTACGAAACATGTCGACCAAACAAGTGCGACGGATCCCAATTTTCTTGTGGACCAAGTCGGGGTCCAAAATAAATAAATAGAGGGCCAATCACGCTTAATGTCAACAAGGGCTGCAATGGCAAATGGAACTCCTGTCGAGCGAAAAATTATGAGGACGTGACATCAAAAGTACGTTTAAGGAGAATTTGGAATATATTTTCGGGTGATTCTATACTTATAAATTGTTCAGAGATTTTTATGGTAAAACGATTTTGTATTAATAATAATATATAATAGCATTATTATCATAACAAAAGGGATAATTCACATTTCAGCCCAATCTGAAATCGGGAAGTGGTTCAAATTTAACTTTCAAGATTTGATTACAACTAACATCGGGAAAGGTAAAACTAAAGCAAAAACATGTCACATTAATTAATATAGATGTATTTATTATCAGAACCTGAAGTTATTCATATAATCTATAATCCAAAATAAAACCAACATGATTCTATAGCCATACTCGTATGTATATACTAGATATGTATATTTATATAATACATATGTATATAACAGAAAAATCTCGTCTATTATAACGGAGCTTTAACACAGATTGTTGGTTTTAGATATAAGCAATTTTAACCAAGATAGTATCAACAAAACACCCAATCAGTTTGTATCTCGCAGAGATAGGTTGATGGCATTTTCTACTAAATTCGCCAGTCCACAATTTGGCTTGGGGGCAAAACGTCAGGCGTTGGGTAACCGCGGTCGAAGCCTGTACCAACTGGAACATTGATGAGGTAACTTTAGATATGGCACAAAAACAATACCGCATTCTGAGATCAACCATTAAATTTACATCAAAAATAGGAATGAAATGTCAAATACAATTATTTAAAATTGAATTGTCTTTTGATATAATGTGGTATCACTACTCTTGGATTCTGCTCGTAGTTTTTATCAGATAGAAGTGTTGTTTTAGCAGGGCCATATATAAAAAAAATATTTTGATTTAAATGGAAACAATACGCTCTATAACAGTCAGTCACCGTGTTAATTAACATACATTAAACATACGATAATTAACAAGGTAGCAGAATAATTCTTTTGAATTCATTCGCTTTTCGATCAGGATACTGATCTGTGATATGACGTCATCATCATCATTGCATACAACGCCATCTAGTCCTAAACTATGCATAGCTTGTGTTATGGGTACTAGACAGCTGATATGAATACATAAATACTTTTTTCTTAATTATGTATTTACATAGAAAAAATACCTTTTGTACATAGAAAACACTTAAACTCCGAATAAAATATTTGGCAGTCTGCGATAAGGCCACCCATAGTACTACTGTTTTTATTTGTTATTATCTTCATTGTATCTTTCATTTTATTACAATGCGTGCGAACCGAATATTTGCAGGTCATACAAAAATTTGGTTAGATATTAAACCCTACACCTAAAGCACGGCAGTCGCATACACTATCACCGCATTACAGATAATCTATGGAACAACCTTTCTTAAGTTAAGAGCTACAAAATACTATGCTTAATATCCAAGTATGTATTAGAATACCGAAAAGCCAAAAGTCATTGTAGCATATCCAATATTTCCTGCAGCGAGCCAACTTACCAATGTTGTTCATCAGGCTGTTTCATTCGGAACAGTCTGTACTTAGATCGCAACTGGAGTAGACACAACTGACGCTAAGATTGCTGAATACGCTCCAACTTTGTTACATAGTTACAGATTATGTACTTTTCTCCCGTACCTACAACATGTGTTTGGTGTGTTTCATTAGCTATGTTTCATTTGAAAAATCCACATAACAAATAGAAGACCAGATAATGTTTCAATTAATTGACATCATTATTACCGACTAGCGCGCGGACATTATGAGTATGCGACTCCAGCTTGTTCCAGCCTAATTCCTATTTAGAAAGTTAAAATTTTCTATATACGCATGGATTTTTTCATTATAGCTGAAGAAAATAAGCCCAAGCTCATAATTTACCCTATTGTAAGCGGTTACCGCCGTTGTTAAATACATGCAACCATCGGGTATAAATTGCATAATCTTCTTTTTTTCTTACAATAGTGTCCTGATGAACCTACTTATGCAGAAGAATAGTAACTCATTAAGCCTTTGTAAACTGAAGTCCTTTTCTTAATTTTTTAAACATTTTAATAGAGTTTTTCTTAAATTTAGTCACGTTAACATGAACATTCAAATAAAATATCTGTTACCTTTTTCGAATCTTCTACCAATACCATGGTGAATGCCATAGAATATCATGCTTGGGATCTACGTAGAACACAGTTGGGCTCGTTGGTCTAGAGGTTGACGTATGTGACTGCCGATCGAGAGCTCTCAGGTTCAAATCCGTGGTGGAGCCAAAAAGTGCTATTGAGATCTTCTGATTATGGAAATACTTAATAACAGGGCGGAGTTTGGAAGTTGGGGTCTTAACCCCTGTGCCTCGGAGAGTACGTAAAGCTTATCGGTCCTGCGCCTGACCTCTTTTCGATCGGCGAGAGAGGGAACAGTGAGTGCACTTATGTTTTGTATTGTTTATGCCCTACAATATCTTCTGCGTAGTTGGCTCGTGTCAGTTGAGACTAGCCGCCGTGGCCGTTATCGGCTAGGAGAACATCATCATTAGTATACAGCTTATAAGTATTTCATTTATTTTTTTCTATACAATAATCACCTCAAATAACAAGAAAAAGTTATGTACAAAGGCGAGCACGACCCAAATCTTAACTTTCTTCAAACGAACCTTGGGAATATGAAAATGAATAATGACAATAAAGCATTTAAGTTTAAACTTTATGAAGTCAAATCTACTGGGGAAAAGTATATCACTACTTAATTCTTCGAGGCAAGTAATTCTTCTAACTTAAACTTAGCATAACATTAAGATTGAAGACATCTATTACGCTATTAAAATGATATCTCTTTTGGTTCAGCAACGAAGTAATCAAGTGAAATGAGCTTATAAGATGAAATTTGGCCGTATTCCAAAATTTCCGCGGCTACGCTACGCGCACTCATGTTTTTATTTAAAGCCCCAGGCTCGTTGTCCGTTTAGAATTTTAAGTTGAACTCTATTTTAAAACGTAAATATTTTGTTGGGAAAATATTGTCAACAGCATACCAAAATATTTCTTGGTTACGTAACGTCACGTTGCGATATGACGATTTGAATGATTCTGATACATCGTCTGAACTACTGTCTTAATTGTTTGTATAAACTACAAACATTAAATGTAGGCACAGGTGGTTAATATTGTTGTTTTAAAGAAATACCGTATTCTCGCGTGCGTATTGTATTAAATAGGATTAAAAACATTGCAGCAGTGTATAATCCCCAAAAGTCTATAATCTTCTCTCTTATTAACTTTAGATTGCTATAAACTAAAGCGCGCTATACGTTTATAGCTGAATTAAGAGACATTACGTAGTATCAGGCCACATTGTACAGTATAATCTTTATAATCAAGCCAATCTGAACTTTAACGTTCTTATTATAAGAGTGTGCGTATATGTAAAAGTAACCCGAGGAGTCCATGTTTAAGGAATGGTTTAGTAGGGAAATATCCCTTTTTTATGAGCTAAGAATGGCAAAGCTTATGTATGCTTATATTAATATTGTTTATTTAGTCGTAAGCAAGTTTTTTTATTTGTTATGGGAATAGTTACTTTATAATGTAGTGATTAAGGCCTATTATGTATTGAAAATATAGATTTGAATGTGGTATTCGAGCTTGGAGAAATGTTTGTGACTGTCGATTGGAATTGTCGAAAGGGATTGTTTTTCAGCAGGTAACACACGATTATCTATACATTAATACGATAGAAAGATAACCTCGTATAGAAACGGTGGTAACGTAATCCACTGCTGTGCTTGAGGTCTTGGTTCCGATTCCCGAGTAGGACCAAATGTTTGTATAATCTGCAAATATGTGTTTCAGAGTTAAAGTGTTTTCTATGTGTAATATGTATGTATTTACAAAAAAATATATTAGGTATTAATATTAGTTGTCTAGTACCCAAAGTACAAGCTCTGCTTAGTTTGGGACTAGATGAAGTTGTTTATCAGATATCCGACATGTCCGAAAATTGAAAATTGTTTAGGCTAAATAAAACTAGTGGTGACCAGTGTTTATGCTGAACTGACACAGTACAGTGTCTTTACAATAGCAGTTCAAGTTTTACTGGTCTCTGTGATAAATCTATTCATTTAAAAGATCAAAATTTGATCTCCGGGCAATCCGAAGTATAACCAACATTATTCACAGATTGGAATATATAAATAATAAAAAAAAAAAAATTCGGACATCTAACACACAACGTAATCTAGTCCCAAACTAAGCAGAGCTTGTATTATGGGTACTAGACAACTGATATGAATACATAAATACTTTTTTTTGTAAATACATACATATTATACATAGAAAACACCCAAACTTCGAAACGAATATTTGCAGATCATACAAACATTTGGTCCGACCCAGGATTCGAACCCTTGACCTCATGGACAGCAGTCGCGTACGCTACCACTGAGCCACCGAGGCAGTCTATATAGTCGAGGAATAAAACTAATATTATAAAGACAAAAGTTAGCAGTAGCATAATATATGAATAGATTGTAACTGCAGTTGTCAACAGTACCTAACAAGGTAAAATTTAAAAAAGTTAAAACCTCCTACGCAAGAATTAAATTGAGTGAAAATACGTCAAAAAAATGGCTTTTAAATGAAAAAAACCGTCCATTCGTTTGAAAACTACAATGCCACAGATAGACACACACACACAGACAGACAGACAGACATCGACATCAAACTTATAACATCCTTCTTTTTTAATCGGGGTTAAAAATTGAAGGTAGGTATTTTAATTTGATCTCGTTTGCAGTGACTTCATTTGTTTAAAAGTCTTACGATATCAACAACTGCAAAAGCAGTTAACGAATTCAAACACAAAACGGCTGTTATATAGCTATAACCACCGCTTATATTGTGGCCTCAATTTTACGGCCAGCCATTACTGGGGTATTAACAGGGTAAATTCAGGTATCTGTTTAATTTTTTTATACTTAGATACGCAAATATAGTGGTGCTGAATTTATTGACATGATTACTTTTAACTTAACTTCGACGCTAAAGGAAAAGGTTTTTATATTCCACCATAGCGTCTAAACCACTAAACCGATGTTCTTGAATCTGGTGTCAGTACATTCGTTATAATGGTCCGTATCACATAGGCCATAGTTTCTCGTGATATATAAGCTTTATCAATAGAGTTGGGTTATAGAGAGGGAATATATATTAGACTAGTAGATAACTGTGAACAAATGGTCCAGCTTAATCAAGGTGGTACCACAGTTTCATAGAAAATCGATGGAAGCAATTCATTCGATGTTTTTTTATCTACAATAAATTGACTAAAAGACGTTAAAACTCCCATCTACCAAAGGGGGATATGAATGTTAAAAATTTTATTTGATAAAAGTAAGTGCAATGCAGTTTGACAATTTCCAAATATAATACATAAGAAATTTTACGGGTATTGTCAAGTACAAAATGTACAGTAGTAATAGTAATCAATTGAGGATCTCATTGCTCGGAGGAATTTCTCAAAAGCGATTTTATAGTGGACTGGAATCATGTAAGCTGTTGGATAATAGTATTTAATATTTCGGAAACCTGACACACAACGCGATTTAGTCCCAAAATTAGGTATTTTTTTTATATTTGAGATACTATGCCTAATTTCGGCCTATGATATGATGCCATAAGACCTCGGCTCAATACAAGTGCACAACAGTTCAAGCAACAAATATAACTTATGACTGTTAAAAAGAACACTTACAACATTGTTTTTATTTCCCACAGTAAAACACCACAGCACTTACTTAGTTTGACGGCTCCTGTTCGTAGTTGCATTATGTCGTTGCATCGCTTTATGGTTTACTCGAAGTTGCTTATTAAGAAATTATTTCATGTATTATAGACGTTAATTCATTATAAAAGCCTTTAGACATTTTTATTTATTCTCAAATAATTAATACGCTGTCTTTGGAAGAAAATTTAATTATTTACTTTGTCTACTAGATGAGTAAGTAGATCATGCTTATATTTTAATAGTGTTTTATTAATTATATTTACAAAATATTTTAATATATTTAAGCCAAATATAAATGCTAATGAAAAAATATTTATGTGCTTCGTGCAATTATGTACAACGGCGGGCTTTATTCCTAAGGCATTCTCTACCAACCAAGCTTTGATGGTAGGAGCATCGATTTTATGGGTTGTCCCGAACGAGATCTAGTGGACATAGATTTAGAGCACAAATGTAAATTGGACTGCTTGACTACTTGACTGTACAATTGGCCTAGTGTATAACCACAGTGCCCTAAGTGTGGCCACGGATGGTCGGGACGGATTTTCCCCTCCATCCACTTCAGAGGGCAGCCGTGAGGAGGCGACGTAGGCGTGTGCCGTCGAATAATTTGAGAGTTTTACCAGCAGATAGTGCCCGCTTCAGCGCAGGCAGGCGCTGTGAAGGGTCCGAATGTGTTAATTATAGCAGTGCCCGGATCCCTCCCTTCTCAAGCGCAAAGTGGCACAACGTGTGGTTTTAGTCGGTCCGATTCCGACACACTGCTCCGCCACAAACCCCAGTGGAGTGACGGCCCGTGGGGGTTACCACACGTTGAAACCCAAAGTATTAACCACAGCGGTCGCCACGCCACTTTCTACTGTGCTAATTGTTGTAGGTTTTAAACATATTAGGGAAAACACTTTGTGTGATTCACAAATTATTGTTCTGAGTCTCTGTGTTCTTTGTGTTAGTACGTACGTGACAGGATTGTATTCATAATGCGGGAGTCGTATTTTATAAAAATAATAAATGCATACACACGTCATACACTTAAGATGATTAACTAATTTAAGGAGGTCAACTCTTGATTAGGTAACTCTGCCATTTCAAGAAGGTAATCATGAATGTTATTTTTAAACGTGTAATAATTAGTGGATATTCTGCTTTCAAGTGGAGGCGAACTCCAGAGCAGGATTACTTGCATAAAGAACGAAGCGTTCACTTAGTTGTGGGAATGGTATAGAAGAAGCAGATTTTTCGTTGAGCTAATATTTCTGTTATGATTTGAGGACAGGAATCGCAATTAGGAATCTAAGGAGCTGGATGCGAGAAGCCATGAATCGAACCAAGTGGCGTGAAATTTAAGAGGCCTATGTCCAGCAGTGGATTGCGATAGGCTGATGATGATGATGATGATGATCTAAGTAGTTGTGCGAGAATGGTGAGTTGAGGAATAAAAAAGAGGGTGGTCAGCGCTCACTAATTGTGATGCAGATGGATTGGTAACCATTTTATTTGGTAGCATAAAAAAGAGACATGGTCATATTTGCGGAGATTAAATATGAATCGAATTCAGTTATTGAGAAGACGGTCTAGCTTATTAAGGAGGTAGACCTCCTTAATGTAGCAGAGTAAGAGCAGTAGAATGTAGACATTCAGCTTTAAGGAACACACCGCAGTCAATTATTGGGATAATTAGAGATTGCATGAGAGAGACTTCCGTTTTAGGAGGTAGAAAATTTTTAGACGATATAAAGTTTGTAAGTGAACTCGCCAATCAAGCGTTGAGTCGATGAGCATGCCTTGAATTTTAATTTACGATCGGAAATTTATAATGTTTTATTAGTCTAATAATATATCTGGTTTATCAATGAAAATCATAATTCGATCATATAACTCGAAATACATACAAAGAAAATAAATTCCGATAAAATATTTTATGAAAAAAGAGACGTGTGCGGCGATTGAACCAAGGTTTTATTGTCGAATATGATACTGACATCCTTCGCATACAGCCAACAGTCAAGTCGTTCAAATAGAAAAATCGATTTGATCAGTCCCCGCTATTGTGTTCGGTGATTCGATTTTTAAAAGTAAATATAAAAAGATGAGATGTTTTATGTTCATAACAGGAGCAGATCGCGCCCAGACGTATTGTGTTATAAGTTAAGATTGGCGGCATTATACGTTTTAGCCGTTACAAAACAAAATAATCGCTCGTTTTGTCTTTGCCTCAAGAAAAAGATATGCCATCTCAAATGTTAGGATTGATAGGGGCTCCCCTACCTTAATACCAATTAAGGTAGGGGGTAGTGATCCTTACTGCTGAGCAAGATATCAGGTGTTTAATTCCCTCCCAGAACTAATAATCCTGTGATAAACACGAACATGTGCTCTGAAGCTGGATGTATTTTATTTATCATAATGAACGTATTAAGACATATACATAAAAGTATTAAAGCAGAAGTTTGAATTTAGCTTTGTAAAGAAATCGTCTGCCTAAGTTGGGACCGTTTGTAACATTAAGAAGTTTAAGTATAGCTCCTTCTTGGAGCACAGTAGTCTCCTAGGGCACTGGTGCTGTCAAAATATATTTATTTATACATCTTTATTGTATACATGCAAAATTATAAAGTTAAAACAGAGGATGAGTCACAAATATGCAAATGATACAATAGGCGGTCTTATCGCTCACGACGATCTCTTCCAGACAACCGCAATATTTCATTACTTAATACTCTTTTATATAAATATTTGCGGTGGTGTAGTTGATCGCCACATATTAAAATTAAAAGATGGAGCTGATGTGAATTAATGAGAAAATAGTATGTTTTATTATAATAAACCTTCCAATCAGAGACTTCTTCGAACATCGAGGATGACAGCGATATCATTCAGACCACCTACTTGTTAAAATTTCTCTATTAGGTATAGGTAACACATATGTTTTCATCATCATCAACATGTTCAGTTTATCGTAGTCTTCTGCTGGACGTAGGCCTCTCACATTCAACTCCATTTAGTTCCATATTATGCCCCTGTGAATATATACATGTATTTAAAAATAACATTTTAACGCATTCACGACTGATAGTGTTAGCTTATTGTCGTCCATTGCTAAATAAAAGTCTCCACCAAAGAGCGCCAACTATCCCGGTCTTATTATGTACACGTACTTTATAAGTACACAACCAAAAGAGACAAGAATTTAACTTATGTCTAACTACTATGTCCTATGAAAAATAGTCAGGAATAGGTTGAAATCATGATTTTTTCACTAGTTTAGCTTGCAAAAGCGTTAAAATCAACTAAGATCGTTAGACGTCAGCATTTACTGTTGCGAGATACATACATGAAGAATAAGTGATTTTGTTACGTAATAATCGACCCTGAATATATTTACGCTGTAAAAAAAATTACAAGCGAGCAGTAACTCTACTTATTTCACACAATAAAAGCTCCAAGATACTCCTTGAGTTCGTCGCCTCCCAATCCGCTTAGTGTAAATATATATCACTTATATACATAGCATGCTTATATCTTCAGCTTTCACAACTCATAATGTCATATTAAAGATGCTTGTTGAATTATAATGAGGACTTGCTTTTGTTCGTTGCTCCGCTTGCGATGTAGACAGAGTTAAATTGAAAGCTTTATGGGGAAAATTATATGTAAGAAATTTTGTAAGATTGGGTGTGAAGATTTTGTTTTTTTTATGAAATATGGAATGCAGCCGAATCAGATTTTACGGCCTATTCGTGCTGAAATATTATTTCGCACGCAGAAATAGAGTCAGGTCACTCACACGACTAGCTACGAGATGAGTAATTCTATTTAGCATTTCAGACGTTTCATATCGCGTTTGAACACACTGTTATTAAAAATAAAACAAGTCTAAGGGTTGAATATTAAGTCATAAAAATATTGTTAAATACAAGTCATTTCCATTACCTGTAGATGCTACTGACTGCTTCGGTGGTGCAGTGGTAGCGAATGCAACTGCTGTGGTTGAGGTCTCAGGTTTGATTCCTGAAACATTTGCTTTGGAGTTTGGGTGTTTTCTATGTATGATATGTATATATTTCCAAAAAAGTATGTATTTATGTATATCAGTTGTCCAGTATCCATTGTACAAGCTCTGCTTAGTTTGGGACTAAATGGCCTTCTATGATAAATGTCCATAAATATTTATTTATAATTATTTATTATGCAGCCTCTAAAACTCTTTAAAAACGTTTTTTTCAGTCTGTCTTTTTGTGGGTAATGTTTTATATCCGACTGCTTTGCATCATATATATTCTTTGGTAATATTTAATACTTTATGTTACGTACGTGCTTTGCACGCGTGGGTTCGAATCCCATCTTCGTCGCCAGTGTTACGTATGTGCGAATGAAACGACAGGCAACTCAGCACTGAACCATTTATTGAATATGACAGGCGTGGGGTCGCAGCCCGCACGTACTTATATCTATCTAACTATCAAATACACATATGTAACACTTTCTTTATTAACTATGGTTCGAAAAAATCACAGGAAGTTACTTTTTAAGCGATTAACGATAACGTCAATGGAAAGAAAGAAAGCGGGACCATTATTTATTTTGACATATACAGGATAGTACACGGTTTTAAGTAAACGTAAGATAAAATATGACAAGCAATTATAATAGTCTGTGCAATTCTAGAAAGCATGCCTATCTTAACATACTGCTATAGCTAAAGCGCTTACAGCGCTGTTAATAATTAATTAATAGTGAACATTTTGATTATATTATAAAATTTAAGACTTAGCACATAGTTTTGCCACCACATTCTGCTGGTATCGTAAGAACCGACTCGAGGATCAAATTACGTAGAACAACAGTACTGCTAAGAGAAGAAAATTTTGATACAAGCCTTACAACGCCCCGTCTGATCAGCGAGGTATAGCCAAATTGTCCTTTTTAATACCAGGTTTATGTCTAACCGAAGGCTTTTAAAGGTTTTTGATGATGTAGCAGTTGTTGCCCTAACTGCTGAGTTAGGACGATGTAGGATTGATTTTTACTGAATTTAATACGTATGTAATTAAAAGTATATCAGTATAATTATCAGTAGTAAAGAAAAAAGAAAGAAAAATATTTATTTTGGCACCTAAAAAACAACAAAAAAGGAGAGTGACATTATAAGTAATAATTTTTAGGTTCTCATATAAGCGAATAATGTTGTTGTGAGAAATAAACGTTCTTAAACCGTATCTGTACTTAAATGTGCCGATTGTAGGTTCGTTACTATATGACAGATTCTGCCTAGCTTAGGATTAGACGTCCGTGCCTGAGATGTGTGACGTCATTACAAGCTTTTTATTGACTTGAAGTTTGTATGTATTTTGGACAAATATTTTTTTTTGGACATTTTAACTCACAACACCCTCTAGTTCCAAACTAAGCAGAGCTTGTACTATAGGTCCTAGATAACTAATATTAATACATATATATATATATATGTAAATACATACATATTGAACATAGGAAACACCCAAACTTCGAAACAAATATTTGCAGATCATACAAACATTTGGTCCGACTCAGCGTGCGGTTCGATTACCTCTAACATAGCAGTCGCATACGCTGCCACTACGCCACCGAGGCAGTCAAATGTATGTGTGTTCGTATGGAATCTTGCAACTCAATTTTGTAGAAGATATCTTCAACCGATTTAGTTGAAATTTTGCAAACCATATATTTATACGTAGTGACAATACAATTTTAATTAATGAAATGCAGCTAATCTGATGCTGAAGCTGGGAGGTGACTAAAGGTACTCTGTAAATAAAAATAGCAACACCTTCGAGTTTAGACTTGACTGATTCGTCTCGTATTCTTTTTATAGCATTCTAATAGAAGCTAGATCTTTCAAAGTTTTTTCATAAAATTTTTATTTATATAAAAATAATATTTTTATTTAAATTATTATTTCCGAAAGGCTTTTTAGCTTTTAATTTCATTCAGCGCATTGCACAAACATCTTCAATACCATTTCATTTTTTCAGTTTTGATTATCGTTAATAGAAATTGAGATCTGCTTCTAACCCCTTTTAGATACAGAATAAAACCACAGCAGACAGACAAATCACACCACGACCACCACACGAACAGTGTAAAGTTAAAATAAAACAAGACAATATAATGTAAAGTTTATATTTATTGTACTTTCTGTACAATGTAATACTAAAACGTATACATTTGAAATGGTTTTAGTTTCATTTGGTACAATGCTACAATGAGTTTTTAAACTACATTGGAGATTTCATTTTTATTTATCTGTTTTTAAAAAAGACTTAACAAAACTTCTTTGTTTCTGAATTATTTGGAAATTAAAAGTTATTTGAATGACATTGAACCAGGTTCGTCAAAAATTATAAGAATTAAATAAATTTCTGCAACTCAAAGGTACTGCTAATTATTTCCTATTAAAATATTTTTAGCTCTCGTAACTAGAAATTATAAATATACTAATAAATTTAAAACAATTGACAGAAGTGACATAATATGAAGAAGAGTAAGATATAAATCAATACTTACTAATATTTTTAAATGCGGCAGTAACTCTGTCTGTCTGTCATAATTTCACAGTTTAATCGCTGCACCGATTTCAATGAAATTTGGCATGGAGATAATTTGATTTCCGAGAAAGGATATAGACTACTTTTTATTGCGATTACCTACAAACACGCGGGCGGAGCCGCGGGCACAAATTAGTAACTGTATATCGAGAGAAGGTATTCTTTATGTAAGGGCGCTCATAGCCCAGTTGCACTCGGTGATTAGCAACAATCAGCGAGGGCAAGCAACGACGGCGCAGTCAGTACCTGGATGGGTGACCGCTGGTGGCATGTTACCATGAGCGTCTCCGTGATTCGGAGGTCACGTTAAGCAGTCGGTCCCCGTTGTTATTATAGGATAACAGTCGTGAAGCTTAGTTGGAGGCCTTCGGGCGGCTTAAAAACATCCAACGGTAAGATTACGTAGCCACAACGTTTTCTTGCCCGTCCCCAACCCGCACTTGGCCAGCGTGGGGACGTATGGCCTTAACCCACTCCTGAGAGAAGACCCGAGCCCAGCAGTGGGACATTATGGGTTGATGATTTGTATTCTTTATGTGACTCTAAATCTGCACACCTATATAAAACGAAGTTGATATTTTCCAATTACTTTGAATTGATACCTATGCTGGGTGAGTTGTTTACAAATATGTTCACCGCCATTTAGTTACGGCGGCCATTTTGGATTAATAACAATACCGATTATATATAATTGCATTGTCATCAGAACTAAAGGTATACATATAATTTCAACTCAGTATGCGTGGGGTTCAAATTTAACTTGCAAGATTTGATTACAGACAAACATCGGTATAGATGAAATAAATAAAAGCTTGTAAAATACCCATTATTAAAGTACCCACAGAGAAAACTGTATACAGTATAAAACTTGAATAAATAAAGTTAATTAATAAAGGTCTTTTAAACCTAAAACATGATACAATTGTCGAGATATTTGAATCACAAACAATACCCAAGAGAAATCCACTGTTCAACGATATTGAAACATGACAAATCGTTGAATTTGTATTTATAATTGATAATACCTTAAACGCTCTATCTGTATTGATTTAGTAATATTTAATTTTAATAGCGCGATACTTCACTACTTTGGCTGAATTCAGCTCACAGAAATCGCTGTTCTGCAGTGCAGAGCAGTGAGTGAATAACCAGACAATAAATCCCCCATCTCTCTTGATTCAGGGATTCTAAAACAGTGGCAAATTACTTGTTTCACCTACAGGTGCACCTTCTTTTTTTGTGCGTGAATCCCTCAGATACCACCAAGTGGTGCCTATTGTCAGATTCAAGTCAAGTAAAAACAGTACAAAAAACAGTACATCGTCTCGGGTACTAGAAACCGAGGAACCAGGTGCACCCTTGAAAGGAAATCCCTGGAACCCCTACGTACCTCAGGCCACCTTAGGTTTATGGATGGCTCTCTGCTGTGTTCCTACACCCTGATGCTCCTTTTCTATTTAGAAAAGGGCGCGAGCACTTTGTAGATTTTGCGCCGCTACCCCCTCCCCCCTGCTTTTACTGGGGTAAATGTTGCGTCACCTGCAGGCTTGCTTTTATGGAAGACGGATATCGTTTTGCGATCTCCGACGCTCGACTCGTCTGCAGTACCTGACCCGTTCTAGGGCCTGACGAACAAGGAGAATTTTATACTTCTCCCGGTCCCGCTCCTTCATCTCCTTCGCAAGCATAACTTGGTCACAGAACGAGACCAGAGTTCCATGCGCTCTCGCTCCGCAACAAGGCCGCAATCATTTTACCGAGTGAGAAAAACCCTACTCCGATGGCCACCACGAGATCAAACTTCGGTTCGCCCCATGCCAGACATTCTGCCAGCGTATTGAAAGCCGCGTCCACGGCCTGTGAAAATATCTCCCTCCAATTCTAATGCACTTATGCACTCGGGTGAACCAGCTTTCAAACATTTACATTTAAGTGTTTTCCAAAATTCTTCAGCGGCCACGGTCCACGAAGCATTTTTTACCGTGGGAAGTAAAAAAATCGCTTTAAGCTAAATCTGGGCAGTACGAAGGAGGGGGGCTGTATCTCTATGGTTATGCAATGCCAATGCCGACTTTAAAATGCATCTCCTTGTTACTATTTGAGAAGCAGGAAAGGTAATGCCTCTGGTAACGATACTTGCAGAACAAATTGCTTGCCGTATCACACTGAATGATCCACGTGATCAATAACTAAACAGGCTGTGATTTAGTCAAAAATTCAAAACCACTCTTTCTAATAACTACAATTTCTTTCCGGCATTATGTGATATAATAATAAGGTTTTATTTCGTCTGCAGAAAAAAAAACATACCTTTCTGTAATAAATATTTATTCTCATTTAAGAAGATTAATACGAAATGTCTCAATATACGAATAATAATAGCATCGGATAGTAAATATATTCGAGCATGGCGTATAGAATGCAAGAACGATGAATAATGTACTTAGAAAGACGTTAGCAGAATGAATTCAAACATTTCTTAGTCATTAATCTTGTCTTGAACAAAGGAAATAAATGAATATGTCCGTCTTCAGTTACCAACGAAATTCTTTGTTTTTGTATAAAACCTTAAAAATATACATTTATATAATATAACAACCAAACCGACCGATTTAAAAAGTCTTTTTAAGCTTCGGTACTAACCGAAAGTAACTGAAGTGACCACCTATAATGGTACTAACCGAACCCATAAAAAGAATTTGAACTTCCTTTATAGTCAATTTCATTTTCAGGTTTGCATTAAAATATCATAAGTAGAAACAGCAATATCAATTTCTTATTAATAACATATTTTTTTATTACCTTTACTTCTATTTTTTTTTTATTCTAGAGGTTTAGTTAACTGAAATGTACTTAATATTTATAAAGCCCATTATGCCACTGGTTATAAATTTAATATTCACAAAATGAGTTTTGTTTTTTTAATTTTAGTGTTTGCATATCCTTTACCATTACCCGCATACGCAACACACAAATCCGTAATTAGATTAATCCTAACATAATTTTATTACTGATTGTATTTACAAATTTCGAATATCGAATTCATGTTAATTTCGAATTTCTGCTCTGGTAACGTTCGAGCATAATGTGAAGTGGGTATTACTTCAAATGAGTGCTAGCTATAAGTACTTATTTGGGATTTGACACTAATTCGAAATCCAAATTTGTTTTAACAGTTTAATAGGCATAATTGGGATTATTGGTCTAGCTAGTGGGTAGTGATACTCACTGCTAAAGTAGAGGTCCTGAGTTCAATGTGGGTACGTTTCTTAGCAAATTTTAGCACAAATTTTTAGCAACTTTGGGTGAATAATAAAGCTGCGCTTGGCTGAGTTGGTTTACTGTTTTTTTTTTTTTATAAAAACGATTAGACGTGTCGCCTGATGTAAAGCCGATTACCGCCGCACAAGTGCGAATCCGGCCTTTAGAGGATGGGGAGGGATATGGTGGAAGGGTTGGAGTATGGGCCTCCAGCATTCTGCCTCACTCGTTGCCTCACAGCGCAGGTGATGTTTCACACCGGTTTTCTGTAAGGCCGTGGTATCACCTCGGTAGAGCAGGCCCATTCGTGCAGAAAGGGCCAGGCAGGCACAGAATATTTAACTTCATATTACTTTACCAAAAATATGTTGATGGGAATGGCATTTAATTATCGCCTGGAGACAGAGATAGAAGACTTTAATTTACTCTTAAGTATACACTGCTGTTTTTGTTTGTTTCCGAAGAATCAGAATATCTATGAATAAAACGTGCCGTGAAATCTTTTAATTAAAAAATGTTCATTATACATTGAACATTTTTAATCAAAATATTTAAGTAACATTGAAGATATTTATTTAGTTGCTTTTGCTTTTTATAAAAATTCATTGCATGAAAAAAGATCTCAGTCAGATCACGTATATTAAATAAAATGTGTTAAAATAATTAAAAAAACATTCACAAAAAATTTAGAAGTTGCTAAATTTAATCCAATATCAAATTTACGAATTGAAAAAAATTTGAATTCTAACTATACGGGTGTCAATATTATTTGAATAAAAAAATATTGCTTTAACTCTCACGGCTAAATAGTTTTCTAAATCAAGGGAAACTCTAAAATATACATTAATTTAAATATCTGAATAAAAACTCCTGATTTAGTGAAATAGAGTAGAATTGAGTAGGTAACCTCGTGTATAAAAAAAAAACAAGTTTTAAAATACATTCGTTTTTCTTTATTCTCGCAAATTACATTTTTATTTCACTCACGTTTGTACCTTGAATCAATATTTAAAAAAACTAACATTGTCCATCCAGCCATTTTGCAATGTATTTGGTAAGTATAGAGATATTAAATTGCAACTGGACTCAACTTTCATCAATATCAATCAATATTTAAATGCGACTCTTCGTAGCACATTTCTTATATTTTCATAGCACTATGTCTTTGGTTATTATCCATTAATTGTATAATTATATAGTATATTTTATATTGATACAGTTGTCGTATGTATCCGTTTTATATATAATATTTTTTCCAAATGAAATTATTTATATACATCCTTGTCTGTACTCATGGCAATATGCACCTACAATTATATAATAACAGATTGAGACATAAATTTGTTACAAATAAACTCCCATTCCAATATACAAACTAGTCAGGATTTAATAAAACAAAACACTAATCGGTGAGATGTCTCTATGAACTATTACAATAATTATGGAAATTCACTAAATATATATCTACACCTTAGTACCCGTATTTTATGTAAATATGGCAGCTAAACTATCTTAAAGACCTATAAAAAATATTTTTGGTACATCAATAAAAAGAACAATCTTTCCCGATTCTAAACTTAATATAAAACGTACATACATTGTTCTCATTTCCGAAATTATTTTTTCAATTTCTATATTAAAATAATAATAATTAATAATAATTTTTCTCACAATATCCTCTAAAATGCCATAATCGTTAGTATATAATAATATTTTAAGTGTTTTCATACGTGAAACTTCTCCGAGGAAGTATAAAATTATTTTTAACACAAAAATTATCGTTGTCATTATTTACAAAATAAACTAATATCAAGTATACTAAAAATCATAAATTTAAATTATCACTATTAATAATACTGTCACATACTTACATTCATTCTATATTTTCGATTTATTTATAACAATAAATTATTTAATAAACTTAGTGTTATAAATAAATGACGTTACTTATTTCTAATAATAGCGCTTTAAATCACAACTCAACTTATTTAAAAATAATATGATAAAATTATAATTTAATATCTATATTGCCTGAACCTTAAGAAGACCTACTCTATAAGAAATTTAATACGATAAAATATTTTATTTGCCGTTTAGGCTTTGTTTGCACTATAATAAATGCGCTCCATTTATTATTTTTGATGTAGTATTGCGTTTAATAGTATTATATCCCATTGTATATGAGCTCACGTACTCCGATTTACTTGGCAATTTTGTAATGGTGCTCATACTATCTGAAATGCGAAATAATGTGTGCTTACTGCTGATATGTTCTAAAAGTTACACGTAATATATCGTATTAATCTACGTAATTTGTTTTTAGATACTGTTTTAACAATTATCATGTCAAAATTTGGATAAACATGCTACAGTGTAGGAATTGCAGTTAAATTTAACTTGAAATTTGAAGGTTGAAGAAGAAATTTAAACGAAATTATTTAACTAATAGTTATTAATTTAATTTATTAAGTATTTTAAAAATCTAGATAGTTGAACTTTATGTTTGTCATCACAAACAAGACGTAAAGGGTTCGGTGATACTTTTTATTTATTTATTATATAAAAACATTATGGGCCTTATATTTTTCATTTCGAAAAAAGCTCCTTGAGTTAAAACTCACTTGAGTTTTGACAAATCCAACCAATTTGGACTGACTGGATATGTTATTTTTTATTGTATACTTTGATATTTAAAGAGAAATCTACAAAATTATATAAATATACAATTATTTTCCAAGTTTTTAAACACTGTCACTTAAACCTTATCATGTTGTTTTGGTGCATAATAGAAAAAAACCGAAATGTTAAAAGCGCTAGCTTATGCTTTTAAGTGGGTATGATATAGTGTTTCTGAAGTCCATAAATCTTTTAGGATTTATCATATCGCGAACAGGCTGGGGTGATGTTGTACTGCGCAATAATATGTTATATATAATTTGGTGATATATTTAGTGTGATAAAAAAATTTAGTATTTTGTTGATAGTTTTATAAATTTTATGCTTCTATACAGCAACGGTGTAACTAAAGAATTTTCATAAAAATATAATTGATTAACAAAGAAATATTTTTTGTGTTGCGTTTGGTTTTTGGTAGAGAAACAAAATTATTTCTAGGTCATCTTTCAAATGAACGAAGTTGAAAGGTTAATTAACTTTACAATGTAGACATATTAAAATCTAATTATATTTTATTACAGTTAAGATATAAATAAAAGTATATACCTATATATTTAAAAGATTCAAAATTAAGTTTGCCTCCAATATTACTTAATTAAATATCAAGTTAAATAGACAGTTTATCTATCAACTGAATAACATACTTTATTAATCTTAAAAATGAATAATCTTACACTTCATTTTAAGTTTATTAAAAATAAAAATATTCACTTTTAATTTATTAAATGTTATTGATAGGTAGTTTTTTACAATGGCGGTGATTTATCACTTTGAAAAGTTTAAACTGCACTAAAATATTTTGGAATAAATATATTTTTTGCAACTTAAAGCAATGGTTTTCTAGAAACGTTCACCAATTATATGAATTTTAAAATATCATAAAGCTTAGAAGTTTAAATTTTGAATAATTTAATTTAGAAATAAATCAGTATTTGTAAAATTGATAGTTTTTTTTACAAATATACATATAATATTTATGAGTCCGTTTGTGTCTCGATTGTGTCCATATGCCTCGTTAGTGCAGTCTCTTGTATTTCGTCTTCACTTCTAAATGAATCTGTTTCGGCTGTAAATAAAAATACACTTTAAACATTTCAGGAATGAGATGAATGTTAGTATTAAAATCAAAATACAGCCGACTATTTTGTGTGGTAATTTAACGATCTTAAAAATAAATATTTTTACAAGCTTCTTGCAAGTTAAATTTGATCCACTTCCCGATTGCCGATCGAACTGAAATTTAAAATGCCACTTTAATTCTGATGACATTGTAATTATATTTAATCGTATATAGCCGTAACAAAAATGGTGGCGTATATATTTCTGAACAACCCGCCGAACATGGGGATTACATCAAAGCGCTTAAAGTTATTGTTTTATCAACAAGTAATAAAAGCTTGTTTTGTAAAAAAAAAAACATTTTTAGTTAAAGCACTTGTTTAATTCTTAGATGTTGTTTTACAAATGTTCGGCATCACAAAAGAATATCGATTATCTAAAAATATTGCGAAACCTAATGGCGCGGTCAACCATTAAATAAATTATGAATGCATATAAATTATAAGTAATTGTTAAGTTCATGCATTTTCACTAAGTTTACTCTATTTCGTACAGCTAAATAATAGAATTCCCTCAGGATGAGAGATCTCAAAATATTTGAATTTACACAAACACTTATATCATCTCAACAGGCCACCATAGTGTGGGTCACCGTACTGCAACAAAAATATATGACAACGCCATCTATTGAAGATACACTGAATTACGGAGTAATTTAGTGTAGAAAATAGCTATCAATCTTTTATCGCGCAATAGAAGTTCTCGAGCTATCATATATACAACTTCCAACATCAACCGTTGGGCTGTGGCCCGCTAGGCATGATCACCTCGCTAGGTCGGAGGATCCTCTCTTTATGTTGGAAGGATATGTCACCCGTTCCTCCACACCTATATACACGTTGTTATAAACAACGTGTATATAGGTGTGGAGATACCACAATGAGTATTGTGACCACTACTCTTGAATTCTACTCTTGCTATCTGGTCGAGTGAAGTTACATTAGCAGGGCCATGTATATAAAAATATGTTAACTTACTTACTTTTACTTTCAAAGAATAAAAACACAAACTTACCATGAGCCCTAGTATCCAAAGCTAGAACAGCTAAGGGTGTGTCTTCTAATACCCCTGACCATCGTGCTGCTAGCACTCTGGAGCCTCTGTGCCCTCTCACAACTACGGTAGGCATCACGTTAGAGGTCATTGACGAACCACCATACATTGAAACGCCGACATTTCTCCGAAGTATTGTACTAGAATGCAATGGAAAGTTATTTAAGAATAATTGAAAATATTCGAATATTCTAATTAAAGTTTAAGGTCACACTATACATTAACTATCTGAGCACCGCGTTTTTACCCGCAGTAGATAGATAGATAGATAGAAAACTATTTATTTGTATACTGTTTTTACAATATAACAATAACAACCGCAGGTAATGTCGTGAAAGTAGTCTAAAAAATAAGTCTAAGTTACTCCTTATATTATCAGCTATCTGCCAGTGGAAGTTCCGTCAAAATCCATTCAGCCGTTCCAGTGATTAGCAAGAACTACAGCAAATGGACAGACAGACAAAATTGTAAAAAAATGTTTCTTTTTGTTATATGTACCTATCATATATGTATGTTTGTATGTATCGTTCAAATGCATTTAGTAAAAAGCGGGTATTTTAATATTACCTTTCGTAAATTTACTCTTAAGAAACACATCCACATCATGAACATTAAGTATGTTATTTTTTATAATATTTTATTTTGATCACGACAATGAGCGTTGAAATGACGTCATTCCCATATATTTGGTAGTTTTTTAATAACATCATCATCATCATCATCACCACCAGCCTCTCGCAGTCCACTGCTGGACATAGGCCTCTCCAATTGCATGCCACTTAGTTCGATCCATGGCTTCTCGCATCCAGCTTCTGCCAGCCGTTTTTTAATAACGTTTGTAGAATATCAACTCGACTAACCAGCCTCCCTAGCCAAGCTGTAAGCGTTTTTCTTTCTGCAATCGATAACGCCCAAATTCTCGTGTGTTATTGGCTAATCTAAACAAATTAATCGTAGGCAAAGTATTAGCCAATGACACACGAGCGTTTAGGCGTTAACGATTACAGAATGAAAAATAGCCAGTCGGTTAAGGGGCAGACAAGTAATTAATATAAGTCACTTAATATTTTGGAGTTTACCTCTGCTCATGATCCCTTGGCCGACTCTTCTTTTTGCACATGACTATCATCGCTACGCACAACGTAGTCAAAATAGTCAGAAGCACTAAGGACAGCACGGCACCAACTAATAGAGCCACGCTGTTGTCAGTGGTAGCAGGTTGCTGTGGTGTTGCTGGGGTCATGGTTTGAAGAGAACCTATTATATACAAAGAAATATAATTATTCTTGGAAAAAAATACGTTAACGTATACTTTTTTTTTCGTTTATCGTTGAAGGTGATAATGCTTGAAAAACTGAACTAAAAATGAGCTTTGTCTACCAAACAACGTTCTAAGTGTCAAAGGTTGACTAAAATTAGAAATGTCAACTAAAATGGACATTATATAAATACAAGAATTTTTTAAATCGATTTCCTAAAATAGGATAAATAGAGAAATTTGTAGTTTTGAGACATACAAAAGTATAATAATAATAATGATTTATTGATCTAAGATATTTACAACAGTAAAACATAATAAATCCACTGATATTTTACAATATTGTAGGTTAAAGTTTTGTTGGTTTTACGAAATTGCAATTTCAAAAATTTGAACCTCGTCCCTTAAACTAGGCAATGCCTGTATCTTAAGAGACAATTTTCAGCTATAAGTTTTCCCTATAGTGATTTTCGTTGGGCCACAAGACAATAAAGGCACTGAGTTGATTATAATATATGATTACCGTATGTACAATATGTGCAAATATTAGTTATAAATTACATGTATGTGTGTGTGTGTGTGTGTGTGTGTGTGTGTNGTTGGAAAAAAATACGTTAACATATACTTTTTTTTTCGTTTATCGTTGAAGGTGCTAATGCTTGAAAAACTGAACTAAAAATGAGCTTTGTCTACCAAACAACGTTCTAAGTGTCAAAGGTTGACTAAAATTAGAAATGTCACACTAAAATGGACATTATATAAATACAAGAATTTTTTAAATCGATTTCCTAAAATAGGATAAATAGAGAAATTTGTAGTTTTGAGACATACAAAAGTATAATAATGATAATGATTTATTGATCTAAAATATTTACAACAGTAAAACATAATAAATCCACTGATATTTTACAATATTGTAGGTTAAAGTTTTGTTGGTTTTACGAAATTGCAATTTCAAAAATTTGAACCTCGTCCCTTAAACTAGGCAATGCCTGTATCTTAAGAGACAATTTTCAGCTATAAGTTTTCCCTATAGTGATTTTCGTTGGGCCACGAGACAATAAAGGCACTGAGTTGATTATAATATATGATTACCGTATGTACAATATGTGCAAATATTAGTTATAAATTACATGTATGTGTGTGTGTGTGTGTGTGTGTGTGTGTGTGTGTGTGTGTGTGTGTGTGTGTGGTGTGTGTGTGCGTGTGCGCGAGTGTGTGTGTGAATGTGTATGTTTATAATACTACCAGTTTCAGACTAAACTTCCATTACCATTCCATACAACAAATTTTAGTGAATTTTGGTTGAGTGATGACAACAACAGAGTTACCTCAGGAAATAAACCATAGCACTCAGTATTATCTGAACCACAGTCATATTTAGTCACGAGTAAAAATGTTTATCGCCGAATGAAGTGGGCACGGCTCAGCTAGTAATGTAATAAAAAGAAAACTAGGTACTTTACAAATCTAAAAATATACTGTGCCGTATAGTTTTATATCAAAGACAGTACATACCAGGTCTATCCATGTCATCCGCAGTTCTAATCGGGACGCTATGCAATGCTGCAGGTCTAGGAGATCTTCCTCTTGGTGTCTCGGCGTACACCAGTAATGTATACCGTCCAGGAGATAGAGCATCTAATGGGAACTGAGGCTTATCGTTTCTCACTCGGTACACAGCTTCGGTTAGACCAAACGCTGAAACACCCTGGGAAAAACAACATTAAGGTTTTAGTACAAAATTTAAACTTTGGCGACATTTGATATAATAATGTATGTGTATAAATTAGAGCATTCGACTCTACAGATGGAGAGTTCGAGCATTTGCCATGCTAATATCTATGGCGCTGAGTATTGTTAGTTAGATTCTTCCACAAGTTTTTATTCTGAATTTGGCCAAAACCTTCGTCCTAAGGAGATGTTCTTTGTATCGTTTCATGTACGTTTATCAAGTTCCCGGCGCCACGACATAAATTCCTGAGGTTGTATAAGAAAAGAGAAACCAGCAATCTAAATTGCACAGGATGACTATGCAAACTGATTGAAAAAAAAACATCATTAAGTTATTTTATGCTTATTTTTAACTACTTATTTTATTTATATATCAAAGTAATTGTTTTGATTTTAAATTATTTATATATTTATTACAATAAATATTTTAAATACATCTAAGTGGTATTTCAGTAAAAAAAAATTATTAAAATGAATATGTATTTTTTTTTCAATTTTTAAGGAAAACAAAACAATTTTACTTACCCACCCATGTTTGACTTAACAATCAAAAAAATCAAAGGGTTCAGGAAAAAAATATCACGTTCTTTTCAAAGTCTGTAAAACTCATTCAACCTGCAGTATTCTATTTATGTTATCATATTGTTAAAAAACATACATATAGAAGTGATCGCGGACTAAAATCTGAGCAAATGATTCTATAGAAATTGACTGAACCTGAACGACAATTGTATTAAGGACAGATACTTTTTTAGAAGCATGCAAAGGAATTCATAGTTTCGTTATAAACAAGTAAGTGGCACACGATACTCACTTTTATGTAGCAAAGAGTATATTGAATTATATTGAATAGAATTTAGAATGCATAGAATGACATAGCAACAAAATATTAAAAAAAAACTACTTGAACAGTCTTTAACTAATAAACCTAAAACACTTGAAAATCCTTTGAGAAACAAAGTAAAAAATATATTACGTTTCAAGTCTAACCTCTTTATCCATTTACATAGATATAAAAAAGATGTATATTCTAATTTCAAATACAGAACACTGAACACTGATGACGTCACGGAAGTTATAGACAAGATGGTGGATGCATGTCACAGTTAGCACGGCTTCAGCCACGCTCACCTGGTCATTCATAGTGGAGATCTCATTGTTGTCGCTCGTTTCCGTTCGGTGTCGTACCTCCAGTACTTCCAACAGAAATCGCTGCGGTAAACCCCCGTCGTGGCCTGGCTCGCAGTGAAGGAGTTCGTTTTCTATCTCGCAGTTACTTGGCGGTTCGGGGAGCGCTAAGAAAATGTAATTATTTGAAATGCTTTGTTTACTTGGTAATCACGTCGATTGAAAGTTTTTAAAAAGTACCATAGCATTCAGTAATATTACAACTACAGTTGAGATTTTTCAAATTTTAGGACAAGCAAAATATTAAATTCACGGCAACCAATAACAATAACTTCGGATACTTCCAACATGTTCAATATATCTTAAACTAGGCGGTCTACTACCATGGATACACTACCAATAAACTCAATTCAATTTGCAACATAAAAATATTAAACTCAGACCAGTAAATAATACATGTAAATAATTAACACATATAGCCATTTGCCTCGGGTGGGGTCCTATCAACGACGCCTGTATCAGCAGGCATCAAGAGTTTTAAGGCTACCAGCTGATTTATAAACAGCAACGTATTTAAAATTATCAATTTTGATAAAGATAGATTAGGCATGATGACTTATTTTGAAAAACTGTTTCATGATGTTTGGAAGTATTTCCTGTTGTCAAAAACAGTTATATTTCTAAAAAAAGCAGTAATAAAAAATTGCGATTCAAAATTCAAATTTAAACGCCAAACGCTCAGCGGAGTCATGGCGTTTGTTTGAGACCTCGTCGCAGATGCGATGTCACCATTTGTCAACCATTGTCAATTATAGCTCTTATAAACAGTGAAATGATCGTCGATTATATCCAAACAAAGTGACCTTTATACATAAGTGACGTATTCACTCTTCTTTGTCATTTATCATTGACGTTCAACTTAATTATGGCGGATTGCTGTATTTTGTAGTTTTATTTTTGTTGATTATCTATTTATATATTCTATGAACCCCATTTCATCTGATTAATATATAATTTAAGTGGTTCTTAGTTACCCTCATCATGCCTCTTAAGACGAGTAACTAAATAGATAAACTTTTCCCAATGTCCAACCAAGTTTTGTATTTTAAACATATTATTACCAGCAGGCATGATCCTGAACAGACAAGGCTCCCGCTGATTCCCGACATCATTGCTAGCCCAACAAGCAAGCCAGCCAAGATCTTCATCACTGTCAATTGGTAGTCCATGTACCACTGTGCTTGTGGAACCCATGACAGTTACATTTGCTGCGGGTATCTAAATAAAAGATATATAACTAATAATTTACTTATAACTGTAAAAAAAACTAGCTACCACAGTGTGGGTCACCATGCTGCATTATTAAATTTTATGTATTCGCATTAAGTATGGTGAACACTACTCTTGGATTCTGCTCATGCTTTCCATAAGACAGGGTGGCAGGTAATGCAGCCACGCAGCATGATGTCCTATACCATGGCAGCCTAGTAGTGCTTCTGTATCATTGGGCCTCTAAGCTCAACTCCTCAGCTAAGTTAAATATGTACCAAGCCCCTGAAATACGGATTGTTTCAGTGGTCTACTAATTTGCATTGTATAGTTTCTAATGTCAAAAATATAATATATATACAATGGGTTATAAGAAAATTACTATGAAAATCGGTCCATCCGTTCCTGACATTAGTCGGTACAATTAGTTATAATCATGAATTTTTGTTTTTTGGTTATATCGTAACATTCAGTTTGTACGGCAGGCGGCCGGTCATAAAAGAAAGACCCAAAACCGTTTTGAAATTAAACGAAGTTCATGAAAAAGAATATCGAATGATTAAGGAGAATGAAGAAAGAAAAGTTTTAGTACTGACCTCAAATAAATTTCGGGAAAAAGGATTTACTAATTATGGGGCTACTTACGGGTAAAACATCCTTAGTGCCGTTATAAGTCCAGTAGAACCTGAGTGGTCCAGCGTCACGACTCACGGGAGCCGTGACAGAACACCTCGCTCTTACTTCACCTCCCGGTGCGCCTGCTAACTGTTGGACCACGTTACCTGATGCGCATTCTGGACGAGCTGTAATCAACATGTTTGTTAAGATTACAATTGTCTATATTTGAATGTAATTGATGTTAATGATTACTTCATGCTTCGAAATTGTGTACCCAACTGAAAAGTATTCTCGAAAAATCGAGATCAAAGAAACTAAACTGTCTGACTAAAAAGTTTTAATTTTAGTATGTAGTGTGGTCGGCAGAACTGAATAGATTTAATAATTATTTTCACGGAAATTAACGCGATCACTTCTTTAAAGGTATTTCATAACTCTGCTTCACCTGACGTTTCGTCTAGGTTGCACTGACCGTGGTCACAGGCTGATTGACCGTGACCGTGAAAATAATTATTGACTCATGAAACGCGAAAGTTTAAAAAACTGAATAGATTACACAATTTTTTTAAAAAGAGGGCCTAATAGAGTAATGTTCCCAGGCTAATTTTACTTTTAATTTTAACTGCCTTCATTAAACGAGAGTTGTTAATTCAATTACGTTTTCATTGAGTGTTTCTTTTGCGATTTTATAGTCAATTTTAAATGAGGGCACACCAGATGGCGCTTTAATATTTATGTATGCTACAAAAAGAGACAGACTTTTCTGTTTGCTAAAATCAACCTTTGGAGGATACCGAATCCCGATACCCCAATCCCTCTCCTCATCCCCCTACCCATCCCCCAAAGGTCGGTGACGTACTCGTGACGCATATGATGTAACGGGTGTCCATGGGAAGTGATAATCGCTTACCACTTGCACTATTCCATAAAAAAACAATTATTTTACTTACAAAGAACATTGAGAGCTAGAGGATCACTCAATGCACTGCCCTCAGAATTTCTTGCTCGACATCTGTACACCGTCGAGTGATGTCGTCTTAGTCCTCTTATCACTAATTTGTTTCTCTCGATAGACACTCCTCCGACTGGGTCGTCGCGTATCAAGTGAACCTGGGTATTATTGAAAAAGAAATATCTATGATTTTACATCAATCATTTTTACCTGAGGTTTAAATTTTTAGTACTATATTTAGATCATATTTTTTATTAATAAAATACTATAATTACATATTGATATATGTATTTTTTTAATGTCTTAGCTGTCAAAATGACTGCCCGGCCTGATGGAAAGCATGAGCCGAATCCAAGGGTGGTGGTCACCATCCTCAATGCGAATAGGGACAATGCAGCATGGTGACCCACACTATGGCCGCCTGGTGAGATGCTTTTTCACGCCCCGCTTAAAGGGCCCGAGATCATAGTGGGAAGGAGACACGTGCGCTTGTAGTAAGACCCAGGTTTTGACCGCTCGGCACAGGAAGGAAGAACCGAAGCGATGAGTGCGAGAAGGTATGTATATGAATTAAGATTGAATTTAGCAAACTGTTTGACGTGTACTAAGTTAGGGGTTCCACGCCGATTAAGTTTTGTTTTTCATCACTTTTCTGTTCTTAAGAGCTGCAGTGTGGTATTAAACGTAAATATATTGAAGTATTCAAATATTCAATATGTATTTATGTATAATATGTTCAGACATTTTAACACACAACGTCATCTAGTCCCACACTAAGCAGAGCTTGTACTATGGGTACTAGACAACTGATATTACTACTTATATCCTTTTTTTTGTAAATACATACATATTATACATAGAAAACGCCCAAATTCCTAAACAAATATTTGCAGATCATACAAACATTTGGTCCGACTCAGGAATCGAACTCGAGACCTCTTGCACAGCAGTCGCATTCGCTATCACTGCGCCACAGAGGCAGTCAAGATAGTATATACTAGAAGTTTGTATTTAAAATATTTTAAATAAATAAAAATAAATATTTTCAAAACTAAACGCATTTAAAAACAAACAAGACATTATATATAAAGTTCTATTACATTAAAAATAAATCTTTTTGTATTATATGAATTCCATGACTTAAGTAATACTTGCTTATAAAAATCGTATAATGCAGTCACTTTTATTTATATACTACATTTCTATTATTAGCGTATCAATTCTTATTTTCTGTAAGAAAATAATCTGCACGTAGGCATATATTATATGTTAATATTCTCGAAAAACAAAAAGCTATATCTATAGCAATTAAGCTCCATAACATTTTATGACTTTTAATAGGTTACGTAACACTTAATCCATTAATTAAATTCACAATCCTAACAAACCACTAGGCAAAAGTCACGTGAACTCCGCAATCAGATCTGTCTCGAACTTTTCAAGGACAATCCGATAAAAGGAACAGGTATTTGTAAACGAAGCGTTTGGAAATTGAGAGCAATAATTTAGGCTATTAAAACAATATGTAACACGAAAACAATTCATAGACACTCCAATTACTTATTTAAGAATATTTTTAAGCCTTCTTTCTTTATTCCTTTATACCGCCCATATGAAGATAGCAGTGACACTTTAGATTAAAGTTTGCAGTTGACGATATTACTAATGTAAATTATATTACAGTTTTCAATGCCTTCCTCACAATAAAACAATAAAAATGTAAGTATCGGTATGAATATGGTAGTGCGTTACATATTAAAACAGTGCATTACAATTGATTTACAATAGAAAATAATTTATTAATAAAATTAGGCATTCTATGTTTGCTTTTCACAGGGTCTTCAGAATCAGAACCTTATCCCATACCTCCTCAAAATCCTTTTGTTTGGGTGTGGGGAAGGGTAATTTAAAAGGCTACCACGAATGTATCACACTTAAAGTAATACTAGTATGTTTTCGAAAGTGGCTTTGTTTACGTGTCTGAAAAATTTAACATGAAGAAGGTTGGCAGTCCACAAATGTGCGCTTTTCCAGAAACTTCCTGCCTCGCGCTACAAAACTGTAATGAATTGTTGTCTGCGGTATTTCTAGACCAATACGACCTTCAAACCTTTAGGAAAAGAGCGTACTCCTTAAAAGACCGGCACCGCACTTGTGGCGCCTTTGGTGTTCCATGGGCAGTGGTAATCGCTTATCATCGGGCGATGTATATGTTTGTTTGCACCCTTGTTTTCGCAAGATATTCTCATGTGAAAAAAATGCAGACTATGGTTTCATCAACCCGGGGCCTTTATACTTACTTTGTACTCGTTGTTATAGCTCGTCACTGCTGATAGATATAGTCAGGCTACGGCTGACTGTCATGATTGTGTCCCAGTAGCTTTACTAACCTTATTATATTTTCCTTATAATCGAACATGCTATATATAAAAATATGTTTCAGAACGATGTGAGATTTATCATTTAATAATAAACTGTTGGTCAGAGAATATTGTGAAAGAATATTCCTATACAAAAAGAAGGTATCTTTTTATGTTTTTGGTGGTGGACATCCACAAAAAATATACTTTGATTGTTGAGCAAGGATATAGGTTATTCTTTCCCTCGATAACCGACATAAAAGTGGGTGGATGCGCGTGAAAAAGCTAGTTTGCTATAATTTTGGGTGTGAAGACCGGCTTCTAACAACGTTTCACAAAACGTTTCAAAATAGATTTTCAATTACTTGGTTTGATTGGAACGATCGTAATTGAAGATTCAATGCTCAAGCTAACTGAAAATATATTTGATTAATTGAAACTGGAGTTCACAACAGCTCTCAATATTACTGATACGCCTTGTTCAAATTTCTTGATTGTTTTTTGTTTATTTTCTTACCGTAAATTAAATACGTAAAATATATAAATAATAATAATAAAAAATAAAAGCTTTTACATCTTGTGTTCACATGAAACATGTTAATTATATGCATTTACTCCAACAACTACTTTAGTAAACAAAAAACGTTTAAAAAGTATTACTCGATTGTGTTAAAGTTTAGATTTTATATTATATTAGCTGACCCTCGCAACTTCTTTTGCGCCTCCTATTGCCCTTGGCGTGATCATTTTCCCCCGTTTTGAAACATTCTTTATTGGTAGTCTGCTCCTGTAGGTCTTAGCGTGATGATATATAGCCTATTGCCTTCCTCGATAAATGGGCTATCTAACACAGAAATAATTTTTCAAATTGGACCAGTTGCTCCTGAGATAAGCGCGTCCGATCAAACAAACTTCAGCATTATATATAAGTATAGATTATATATACACTTTTTATTATATATATATTAAAAAAGTGTTTTTCAACATCTTATTGATTAAAATCGGCTTAATACATTAGGCGCTACGTTGAAACATACCAACGTATATAAAGTGCCAAAAATATTACCCTTCCTTTGTTGTGGCTTTGTTGTATTTGGGTAAAAGAAAGGATAATAAGTCAACCAGTTAAAATATTTCATTTTGTGAAATAATACTGGACGCTTTGTTGTGAATGGGCTGGCACGACCGGAGTGATACCACGTTCTCACAGGAAACCGGTGTGAAAAGCGCTTGTGCTATGTTTCACCGAGTGAGCGAGGATCTTTGAGGCCCATATCCCTGCCCCCCTCCTCTCCATCCCCCTAAGGCCGGCAACGCACTTCTGACGCCTCTGGTGTTGCGGGTGTCCAGGAGTGGTCGTAATGCTTACCACGAGGTGATACGTCTGCTCGTTTGCACCCTATTCCATAAAAACCAAAAATACTTTGATATTTGAAAACAGCTAGTTGCTTTAATCCAACAAAAATTTGCACTGCTATCTGTCTAACGTAATAAATAATATGAAGTCAGACAAACCTCAGTTCCTTTATAAAAAGTAAAATTGACAGCTGGTGGTGACGCCTCGGCTGAACACAGCAGAGCAGCGTTCTCATCTTCACGTAGCAGACGAGGTTCTCTTGGTTCTACTAGAGATATTTGAGTTACTGGAGGATCTAAAACAAAAAAAACAGGTTAAAATCTTTGATCTTCACCATCATCAGCCCTTTACAGCCTGGTCTATGGCTACGTCCAGTCCTTGCCAGCCCTCTTATGTAAGTCGTTCCGCCATCTAGCCAGGGAGCGTCGCATACTATGTTTACCAAGACGCGGTCTCCACTTTAAAACACGCTGATTCCAGCGGTTGGCTGTTCTGCGACATGAATTAATAATGAATTTTAATGCAGTTTATAACAGTAATGCATATATAGAGTAATTCAACAGGAATGTATATTATACCATAGGAAATCTATGGACTTCAAAAACTTCCGTTAAAACCGGGACTGGTTACTAGTAAAAACAGAAGTATGATATAATTTCTATAATTTATATTGTACTTTTATAAGAAACTTACATACTGTGGGAGAGCTGCTTCTGAAATTCATGAAAACACCCAAACTCCGAAACAAATATTTGCAGATCATACAAACATTTGGTCGCAGTTGGGATCGAATCCGAGACCAAAAGCACAGCAATCACACACGCTACCATTGCGCCTCCGAGGCAGTCAACTATGCGAACTTGGAAATTTCTTCATATCATAAATATGCTATAAATCTATATAGATACATTTGAATAAATAGACTTAAGTTTTAGCAGCAGTAGTAGAATATATAAGCCTCAAGTAAGTCTTAATTAATAAACCATATTTGAGAGCTTCGGAAGGTAGTCAACCGAAAAGCGAAAATCAGATGATGAATAAATTGGAGGATCTTGCGATCTTAAGGTGTATTTAGAACGGATTAAGACCCGAACCGTGTGGTTTGGGTATTAAAGAAAGTTCAAACTTTAACGTCCATCATAGCTTGATTGATTGGAGTTTTCGTTAAGTTCTATAAATCCACAGGCTTTTACTGAAGGGCTCACGATTCGAACAAATAGTTTTGAACTCCTGACTTTGGGATTATAATGTTGAGGACAAGTGAATCCGATAATATAGATATTGAAATAAGTGATTTCTTGATTAATATGAAGAGAAATTTTGGTTAAGGTTGGTCTTAAATTGTCTATAAATAATAAAAAAAAATGAATTATTAAAAAAAACTCGACTCGCGTCAATATCATAATAATTTAAAAAATATGTAAGTTGTATATATTTTCGTAATCACCGTCAAAATTTCTGTTTTGATGACCCACTCGATGTATTTTGAAAACATTATTTTTGAGAGTACATTTTGGCTCCAAAAACCTTTAATTTTCATTTTTTTTTATTTTGATGTA
This sequence comes from Hyphantria cunea, assembly GCA_003709505.1. Taxonomy (NCBI): domain Eukaryota; kingdom Metazoa; phylum Arthropoda; class Insecta; order Lepidoptera; family Erebidae; genus Hyphantria; species Hyphantria cunea. The sequence continues at coordinate 96,229 of PKRV01000289.1, forward strand.
CCCAGTGTCACTCTCACGGCTAAGACAAAGAAAAAATAGAATTTATCCTGCATTGTCTAAACTTCTAATGCGTTTCACACATAAATAAAAACAAACTTTTCAGAAGCTTCAGTGTTCACCCCGAATGGCCCAAGCGTGAAGATAAGTGAATATTTCTATTGGGGCTGACAACGACAAAATTGTTTATTCAGAGCACGGATGCTCTGACAAAGTAGAAACTACATATAGTTTGTTCAAAGATTAAAATGCCCGTATAGAGGTGAAAAGCTCAGTGAAAATTATACGAATTCTACAGGATACGAATTATACAGGTTTAACCCGGCATTGGTGACGTGTATGTTTGTGAGACCGGGTGATTTGAACAAATCGAATAACTATTTGACCTGCCGTCGACGCCGTATCCTTATTCACTCGGGACGCTGTTTACGCCGGCTTAATAATTTTATTTTCATAATTTCTCTCTTTCGTTGGCAAATCGCAACTATACAAAATGGGGTAAAGAACCCCATCATGAACTAAGCCTATTTAAAGCCACAATATTATAATGTAGTTATCAAGACCTAAACGGGCTTTCGCAAGTGATAAGGACCCTCTTAGCATTCGCAAATACTCCTTTAGATCACAGGTGATGCACAGACACTTTGGTCGGCTTGAGATTGTTGATCTTTTATAATTGCTGGTAGAGAAAGAGAGGAAAAAAATTACAAAAATGCATGAAAATTTTTACTTTGAACACATTGTACTTAATTGCACTTGTTTATTGTTTTTGTTTTACAGTTAGAGAAGAGTGGTTTTCAATGAGTTTTTTTCTTTTTATTTAGAAGAATATCTGTTTATTTTTCAAGAGTACCTAATGTCATAACACTGAGGCAGGCTTATTTAATTCCTTTTTTTTAAGATTTTCATTAATTTTAAATTTTAAAAAACGTATGAAGAAAAAAAGGTTAATTTTCAGTGTTGTAAGTCTGACTTTATAATAATATAAAAATGAGTATTGATTGATCCAACACTCATATTTTGTTGTCATATACATATGTTAAATGGCAACTAAAATAACTGGAAGTCACATAAATAATTAAATGATTTTTAAACTAATCCTAAAAATTCTGGTCCGTAAAACCAATGTCACCAATGATGTGAGTTAATTTGACGTCACAGATGGCTTATTAAAAGAAGTGCTTCAATCCTTCTATGTGTACATTCTATAAAAGTGACTTGATTATTATTCTTGAGCTCACAGAATAGGTTGTTTTCAATAAAAATAGTTAACATTTAGTCAATAATAAAGATGTTGTTCACCATTACCGCAGGTTTTCAACCAACTTTTCAGGAGCTAATTTCTTTTTCTTTAATTTCTAACTATCAATTCAATGTTAATGCATCAACGACCTTGAGATGTATGGCCTTAACCCTCTCCTGAGAGGAGACCCGAGCCCAGCAGTGGGACATTATGGGTTGTTGTTGTTGTTGTTGTTGCATCAACGACCACCAAAATCACAATTTTATTTGTGACTTAGGCGTGTTAACGAAGTTACTCGCCCTGTCTTTGAGTCTTCTGTCAGTACCCCTGGACTTTCGCATTCTTTAACTACATGACAGTTATAATTAGAAGCTAGAGACACTAGCATGCTCTAAAAAGAAATTTTGCAGAAAAATGGTATGTTGTGATTCCTGACCTTGTTTCTTTATCGTTTGTTTTCAAACTTATTACAATAAAACTATCTACAGTTTTTAGTACTCTTTGATCCCCCGAAAACCTAGAAAACAAGCAACAGTACAATTATTACGTTGCTTGTTTGTTTTGAAACTCGCAATACTGCATTGTAGACGTGCATAAAATAGGTTTTGAAAATAACTAACTTTATTTGTAATTTCTCACATGAAACAATAGCAAGCGTCAGTCTCTTTAATATAGAAATTAATTTAAATATTATCATTTGAATATAACACTAATATATTTATAGATATCAAAATATTTAATAATTTTGACAGAAATTTCACATGTTTAAACAGTCCACGTCGCTTTTAGAATATTGATGGATGAAATGGAAGTGTATCTGAACATATTTAAAAATGTATTACAGGGAAACATCAATACAGGTTGAAAACATTTTTTCAACAAGAGCTTCATTTTAGAGTAACGTATCATATGAATCCTTATGGGATCACTCTTGTTATGACAGATTAAGAGACAAAAGTTTGTCACTCAATTTGATTTGATTGTGGTGAAATGATTTTGAAATCTAGATTTAGTTCTCACTGTCACACTGGTTGCTGAAACGAATTCAAACGAAAAAAAAACGAATTCAAAAGCTAAAACAAATTAAAATGGGACCACACGGAAAACATCAGCTTTCAATTAAAAAAAGAATCATCATAATCGGTCCATTCAGTCGAAAGATATGAAACGTAAAAAATACAGTCGAATTGATAACCTCTTCCTTCTTGAAGTCGGTTAAAAACAGCTAACTACGCAGTATGATAACTGAACCTAAGTATAAACTAAATAAGTAATGACTACATGGTTGGCCTAGTGGTTTCAATGGTCGCCACACCGCTTCCTACTGCGCCAAGTGTTGTGGGTTCAAATCCTACATGGGACAACACTTTGTGTGATCCACAAATTGTTGTTCTAAGTCTGGGTATACTTTGTGTCCGTTTCATGTATGTTTGTAAAATTTGTTGTATTTAAAAAAAAAAAACTATGTATGAACCTATATGATAAATGTAAGTAACTTAGATATAAGTTTCATTATAATGAATACTTACCAGATATAAGTTTTAATATTGTTACAGAGAAACTAAATATCCCCTCTAAAGGGGTAAAGTAAAGGGTAAACGGTTAAATGGGTTTGTTGCTTTCAAAGTTAGAAACACGAAGTAAGGACTCACTCGAGTCAAGGAAATAGCTCATAGTAAACTAACACACATAAGTGTTCGTGATGAGACAGGTGCCAATGTACTCCTGCCTATAGATACCTAAAAATCCAGTGCATAATTGAGATAACTTTAAGCAAAAGCATTCAAAAAGGTATATTTACTACATAGACACTAAGCTTATATGTCTTTGTCTGTATAGTAAAACCATACTTGATTTTCCACCCCTTTGTCACAACACAGAGCTCCACTGTAGCTTATAAAAGCTACACTTTGAATTACATCATTGCAAAACTTGAGCCGTCCGTCAGTAATCCCGTGTGTACACTCAACTGTTTATATCATAACAAAATTATTTAACATCCCCGCACGAATGTAAGTTCTCTAATAACTTCAAAAAGTTAAACAAGCTCAACGTTCATTTTGGAGTTATGTTTACGTGTTCATTCTCATCTTGGCTCCAATGTTGGGGATAATTTTGTTTGTAGTATTTTATGTTTGCTGTTTCATTTTATGTGTTATTTCAAAAGAAAGTAGGTAGATAAACTTTTCATAGTATAAACATACAAACTGATGTTGACTGAGGTCTAACGGTTACGACATCTACCATTGGTACAGTTGTGGATTCGATTTGTTATCGGTCTAGGTGTAGTTTGTCTATGATATGATTGCACCCAACGGTTATCGGTTTTACGACAAATATGGCTGGTCCTCCGCCACTTCAGCTTGCTAATCGTTTAGGCTATGTCGAGAACCCTAGTTCTTTATCGGATGATCCCGGTTTAAAACGATCCCTTAGAGAAACGTATGTGTCCATGTTACAGCTCCGTATGTTATTACAGAAAAGACGCTCTCATTGAAGACTTTCGTCTTTAGGCACTGTGGGACCGACGATGAGAAGACCCGATGAAACTTCCCAAATGCTGCCCAAGCCATCTGGATTCTCCTGCTCACCAGTGTTGTTATCAAAGGTTCAGATTAATTTGTGATCGAAAGGTTGTGCTTAAAACGTGTTAAGTTAATCTTATTATTATGTTGTGTACAACAAACGATTTCTCGCTCCTTTCCTCTAACTCATGCCTAAGAAATAATTATATATATAATACGTATAATATAATAGTATTACAATAAATTACGTTGTGTTTTTAATAGGCCAACTTTTCCATAACCCTGTAAAAATTTTGGGTACAAATATGAGATTGATGCATTTAATACTTTTATTATATACTATTGAAATTTAAAACTTAATTTCTTTGAGAATTTTTAAAGTTAGTACAACGAATGCCAGGATAAATGAACCAAAATATCAACATTGGCGTCATATTTTTGGACAGAAATATGACAGTTTGGGACTTGAGGCTCTACGTTTAACAATAAGTGATAATGTTTCAAGTTGACGAGATAAACTTGGTTATGAAAGCCTACGTTTTTGAAGTAATCTCTTTGCTCGTTTACGCTTAACTTGATGTTACGAGTTTCTACACGTTGTCACACTATTTATGTACTAAATTTAAACTTTGTTGACTGTTTTGTTTGCATTCGGGATCGTGATATAAACTGTTATAAACTGCTTCGTGTTTATCATTGTTTAGAGTTCATAATTCCATGTAAGTGTTAAAAACAAATATAAGTGATAAGTTAGCAGACAAGCAAACTGAGACTTAAAATTATGATAAATAGCCTATAGACTTCCTCGCTATTTAACACTGACTGACTGCATTCTTGAGTTATTTAACACTAAAATAATTTTTCAAATCGGACTAGTAATTCCTGAGATTAGCGCTTTCAAGCAACCGAAAAATCAAACTCGTCAGCTGTATATGTTAGCATAGATATGAAAGGCCACTATTATTGATACAACTATGTAAGTTAATGTGACAAAATCAAACTTCTTAATGTAAAATTTTCATTTTTTAATTGATTTACTTTAAAAATTCAAATAAGTATCTTACTTACATTGTAAGACAATGTATATTACAATGTATGATTAATCAATCTATACGGGCATGGAGATAGAATGAAGAAGCCGCAACTCCAGTGGTGAATGTGAGCTGCTTTTAATACTATATTTATACAAACGTAAATATATACGGGGATGACATCTCTCAAAATAAAATACACAAGACAATAGAGGCGCTAGAAATTGTAGAAAGAGAATTGACAGTATATAATATCCCAGATGAGGACCATAAAAATTTATGCTTTAGGAGATTTGCATCGACATTACTGATGTTATGCAACTCACGCTTAAATATTTTTTATTGAAATTAGAGTGAAAGCATTGGATCTAGACGCTCCGGCTCGGCACGAAAGAGCTGGCTTGACCGGAATGATAACACGGCCTCTCAGAAAACCGGTGTGAAATAGCGCCTGCGCTGTTTTTATCGAGTGAGTGAGGTAAACGAAGGGCAATACCCTAACTCCTCCCCATCCCCAATCTCGATTCCCTAAAGGCCGGCAACGCACTAGTGACGCCTCTGGTGTTGCGTGTGTCCATGGGCGGCAGTAATCTCTTACCATCAGACAATACATCTGCTAGTTTGCCCTTTATTCCATAAAAAAACTCTTTGACAGTAGAATGTACACATAGGTAACAGAAGCATGGCCTAACACAATTTTTACTCACTATTCATACAGACATATTATTGACTTACTTAATTTAACGACTCAGAATCCTAATAATCAAGGAAGGGGAGAGAGAGAAGAAGCACATAAAGACTAGCAACGTGCTTCAGGTTTCTTGAGTTGAATGGTAACGAGATGAATTAGAATCAGTAATATATATTTATAGTTGCCATGCTAATTCTTATCTGCCACACTTAGTTACAACCAGCCTCCTCAGCATAAACTAAAGATACTGATATAAATATATCAAATATGTCATAATAAATCGCTACTGCGACAGTTAGTACCACGGCAGCGCTCGACACCGACCTAGTCCTCGATAATATTTAAACTTACGGCAAAGACGGACGAAGTTGTTGGCACAGCTCCGACAAACAACGGAACTCTAGTGTTAAGATATCTACTGTGTGGTGTGTGTTTGATATATCGTTCGGGGTTTCGCTTGTGTCTCTTATTAGGGTCGATTATTTTACTCGGTACTGTATTCTTCTGAGAGCGGTGGTTTTATAGAACAAATTTATTTTCAATAAATTCATGACACTGTAAGGTATTTGTATTTTCAATTAAGTGATATATATTAATTTGGTGTAAGTTTTGATCATTATATATTTTTTAGTTTTTTAAACATACATGTGGTTACGTGTACAGGAATACTGAGGCTTAAACTAAAAAGGTATTACGTACATATTTAGGTATTGCGACGATGGAGAAATTGGTGCCAGGAAACATGCCTATATTTGGTTTATTGAATCTGCATGTTTCTAGGCATATATTTTTGTCTGATATATCATACCTACTTCATAAGTAGGAACTTATTCACGAAGCGAAAGCCAGGTTTTGGCGCGAAATGGCGGATTCCATCGGAGTGATACAATAGCATCACAGAATACTGGTGTGAAACCGCGCTTACTCTGTGTTTCACCGAGTGAGTGAGTATGCCGGAGGCCTATACCCCAATCATCAATCAACAACCCATAATGTCCCACTGCTGGGCTCGGGTCTCCTCTTCAGGAGAGGGTTAAGGCCAAGTGCGGGTTGGGGACTGGCAAGACAACGTTGTGGCTACGTAATCTTACCGTTGGATGTTTCTAAGCCGCCCGAAGGCCTCCAACTAAGCTTCACGACTGTTATCCTATGATAACAACCGAGACCGACTGCTTGACGTGACCTCCGAATCACGGAGACGCTCATGGTAACATGCCACCAGCGGTCACCCATCCAGGTACTGACCGCACCGTCGTTGCTTGCCCTCGCTGATTGTTTCTAATCATCGAGTGCAACTGGGCTATGAGCGCCTCAATAATCATACCCCAATCCCAACCCTAAAGTACTCTACATCCACCAAAGGCCGGCAACGCACTTGTGACTCCTCTGGAGTACCGGGTGTCCATGGCGGCGATATACGCTTACCATCAGGCGATACGTCTGCTCGTATGCCCCCTATACAATAAAAAAAGACTAAAGCGAACAAATCCGCAAGCTAAAGCTAAAACTGTTATTGTTTTACTACATGAACAACATACTTAATTTACTAAGTACTAAATTACGAGTATATCAGACTCTTTTGAAGTTATTTCCGTTCACAAATAAAGGCACGCTTTGAAGTATTTTTTTTGGCCCACATAAAAGTTGGCGACCGTATTGGCTATACTGATCACGTTTTCAGACTTCGTGCTACTACTGAGAATATCCTAACGGCCTGATTCTTTCGCCTGTGAGTTTACGCTTACATTTAGGATACAGACCTAGGTTAGGTGATCGGCTATATAAAACATTTGACCTGCTACCACGTCCAAAAGTTTGTTCTAAGAGGAGCTGACTCTTATTTGAACAATCGAATCCCTGAATTTACCAGACTGATTTCGAACGATATAATGCTTCTTTGTTTCAGGTATATATTGTAGTTAGACGCGTTCAAAACAAAATATTATCCAATAAAAAAGAGAATAGAAGCATTAGTGATTGTAAAAAGGGAATAGGAGTGTTACTCGCCAATTCCCTTTTTGGCTGGCAGGTTGACTAGTCACGCAGGTTGTTATATCTACAGGTAATTGGGACAAATAAAATGCACTTACACATAACGTCAAGCGTCACGGAGTCTTCAAGTGTATGAGCTGGAAACCATGGGTTAGACACTCTGCAGGCAAGCTGTCTGCCGCTGTCTTCTCTCCTCACGTGCCAAGTTAATATACTTTTAGTTACGTCTCCATCTACTTCCACCTATGAAAAATTTCTAGTTTTAGTATTTAACGTTCATAAGTATGTGTGTAAGGTCTGGTTACAAAATTACAGGTTCTATTAAGTATGAGATATCTCTATATAAAGTGTTTTAAGCTCTTTTAACTGATTCGCAGACGACTCAGGCGTCGGAGATCGCAAATCGATCTCTGTCCTCCATAAGCGCAAGCAGACGCGTGCAAATGCACTCCCCACGTTCGGGGACAACAACGGGAACATCTGCAATCTACAAACTATAAGTGGCTCAAGGTATGTCAGGGTTCCAGGGTTTTCCTAGAAAGGAACATATGGATTCCCGGCTTCTAGTAACTGAGACGGCGTACGGTTTTAGTCGGTTTGAGTCTGACAAGCCACCAACAGGTGGTATCCGGGTGAATTCCCGCGCTGAAAACAAATAGGGGTTTCCGGGGCGATAAACCGACCGTTAGGATTCATTTAAAAAAAAAACTAAAAATTATGGGCTATTCAGGTACTTTTATCATTATCAAAACTCATAGCGACCCAGAAACTGCATCACAGACTCTGAGAAAAATAAAATCGTGTCGTCAATAAAATAGAATCGTGGCTTAAGCAATGGAAGATCAAAGCAAACAAAACCAAATCTGCTTATGTGATCTTTACTCCTAGGAGAGGCACTTACCCTCCGGTTAAACTAAACAACGAAGAAATATCTCAAACAGATAATGCAAAGTACCTGGGAATGCACTTGGATAGAAGGCTCACATGGCAGAGAATATCTGGGCAAAAGAAGGCGAATTGGATGGAAAACTTTGTGGTCTTTACTGGTTAATCGGACGAAGCTCGCAACTGAATAACACTAGCAAAATGTTGGTATATACAGTAACTTTGAAACCTATCTAGACTTATGGGATAAAATTATGGGGAACAGCTATCAAGAATAACATCGACATACTGGATAGATTCCAAAGTAAAGCACTAAGAACCATGTTCAGTATACCCCAATGTATTAGCAACAACTATATGTATCTTGAAACAAACACTGTTCATGAGGTAATAGTCCAGGCAAGCCGGAAATGCCAGGGTAAACTAGCAATTCATCCAAACGAACTCGCACAGGCTTTAAGTGGAGAAGGTTGACTACAGCACGATCGACTGAAGAGACAAGGCATTCCTAGTCTCATCCAAAGATTTGTAGACTGAGTCCAGACGAGAGTTTGCCGGAAAGTTCAGCAATTGATTCTTCTCAATGACAACAATAAAATATCACGACATGAACTTCCAGCAAAAAAAGTTGCTTATTGTTTTCGAACAGATTACCAAAGTGCAGAAAAAACATAAAAAATATCAATCAATTAATCATCTGAATGATTTAATAAGGAATACGGTCAGACATACAATACTTGTAACACAATTAAAATTTAAACGCAGGTACGTCATCAGACAAAAAATACTAAAATTCTTACAAAATAAAGAACAGTTTCAGTATTTAATTTTTTGTGTACGTTAAGCCATTTCTCATCAGTTGTGAAAAAATTTGAATCATTTTCAAATAATGAGTATCGCGGCGGGTGGTCCATTATAACATACTTTATTCATGAAAGAAACCTAATGGTTGAATAAAATATTAAAATAGTTTCTAAGGGAATCATTTGAATATAATTTTATAATTAATTTCCACTTTATTCCATTTTAGAATTTTATTTACTTGAATTATATTTTTATCGATGGATTACAAAAAATGGGTGAGAGACACCTTCATGTTGTTGAAATGTGGATGTTAATACGGATTTGTAAGGTAAATAAATGAATGATCATGTTGTTATCTGGTATATGGTCATGTGAGGCGTAAAGATAAACAAAGTATAATGAAATAGTATGGAAGTTGACGGATTAACCTCAGGAAAGATAAGCGGAGTACGTAAAAGAAGCAATGGCTGGAAAGTAAAGTCGTGTACTGACGAGTGACAGAGGAGAATGGACGAAGAAACTTGTGGGACTCTGATCAAATTTTAGATAAAAAGGTAAAAAAGAAGAATATAATGATAATAATATCGGTATTAAGACCACTGTAGTTTCTTACCTGAGTCAACGTGGAATCTACCAACTGTGAGTTGATGAACCACTCAATATTAGGAGCGGGCTTTGATCCTCGAGTTGTGCAGACGAAGGACTTCTCCATGCTGGCTCTAGTCACTCCACTACCAGTTACTCGAACAAACTGAGGTTTTACTGTTAAAAAAAATCTTTATTCATTAGCCTGTCAAAGTAACTACTCTGCATGATGGATGGCAAAGGAAAGAATGAGTAGAATCTCCATCACCATACTCATTGTGAATGCAGATAATGTAGCGTGGTAACTGCATTAAGGCGGTCTATTAAGTGACATAAACAGTAAATTAGATTTTGTAAATATTTTTATCTTAAAAAAGATTATAATTATCGTTTTGATTGATCATTCATTTTATGTAAAATGTTCGAAACGTAACTTTATGCTAAGGAATCTTACGTTTAATTTTTTATGTAATATTGGGCAAATAAGCAGAACTATCGCCTATGGACACCCGCAACACCAGAAGCGTCACAAGTGCGTTGCCGGCCTTTGGGGATCTGGTGAGGGGTTGGAGTATGGGCTTCCGGTATCTTCATTCATTCGGTGAAACACAGGCCCTGTTTCACAACAGTTTTTTGTGAGGCCTTGGTGCACTCAACCAAACGGTCGAGCCGGCCCATGCATGTCAAAGCGTGGCTCTCCCACGGTGCGTACGTATTAATAGATATGCGTTATTAATAAATTCAGTGCTTGGTATTTATTAATTTCAATAAATTGGTATATCACACTTTGCAATATGAGTAAAATTATAAACACATTAGTTTTGTTAAACTTACTTTTCATGAAACTAATAAATGAGATCAATCGGTTTTAGTAATAAATAGTTGTACTATTGAGCCCAAATGTCAATCAATTTAAAAGTTTGAAAATAAAAGTAAAAAATGTAACAAGTGTCAACAAAATAAACAAATGAATAGGGAAAGAATAAAACTATTACAACAAGTTCGGAGCAAATGACTACTTAACTTTCGGTACATTTCAACAATTGGGCATATATCCAAGAGCAGTAATGGGCCTTAAAACCTAACCGGCTGTAGTAGATATAGACATAATAAGTATAGGTATGTCACCATGACTGTCTACTGGCAAAAAAACAAACAGGGTGGTATGTGATTCTGACTTCCTAGTCAAAGAAAACCCATGACGAGTTTGATACGAGTAAATGTATGGTCGTCATTATAAGATGTGTTAATTTTGGTCGAACCACCGAGTACATATGGTAACCGTAGCTTCGAACCTTCTCTCTTATTTACAAGGACAGATGTATGTGAAGGGCGGTAGCCTTGCAGGAGCATGGGAAGCGGTAGTTAATCACAATACCACAGAAATAATGTCTCTCATCAATTGTGATGGAATATACTATTTACTGTGTTGAGTGCAGTTACATAGATAATGCTTGGATAAAGATAATTGATGATTGATTAATTCATATTCTTGTGAGTAACATTATTTGTGCTTAATTGAAATATATATCTGCAATTGTAGGACTTAAATGTTGAAAGACATTTAAAGCGGCAAACTACTGATTCTAAGGGAAGATATGAATTATTCTGAGTTTGGGAGTAGTATGTCACTTTACTGAATGCCTAGGTATCTTATAATGTTTCATTCATAAACTATTTTCATTGACTGGGTAAATCATTATTACAGAAATTTTTTTATTCCAAAAATGTAATAATTAATCATTGAGTATTTACCAAACTACGAGTTAATTTTCGATTGTTACTGACGCTTGGATTGGCTAGTTCATGGAATTTTATCAAAAAGGTCAAATTTTAATAAAGGTACTTACTGTTTGTATAAAAATACGGCATGTACCTTTGTATTTTCTGTCAAATTAAGTTTTCTACCATTGACAAATTAGTTATTCTTGACCATCTTAAATATCTAGAGCTTGAGGTCTCGGGTTCGATTCCTGAATCAGACCAAATGTTTATGTGATCTTCAAATATTTGTTTCGGAGTTTCGTTGCTTTCTATATATAATATGTATATATTTACAAAACATGTATTAATATTACTTGTCTAGTACCCATATCACAAGCTCTGCTTTGTTAAGGACTAGATGGCGTTGTGATTTCCGAAGATATTAAGTTTATCCATAGAAAATCTTTGTTAAGATAATCAAATCTCTGTAACTAGAATACTTACAATATAATCTAACTGTAACTTCTCTAGTCTGCGGCTGCAGTAGCGGCGGTTCTACCCGGCACTGAAGTTTGGTACCTGTCATCTCTCTTGACAGGTTTGGAAGGTGCAACTGACAGACCGAGCCTTCTTTAGTAAAAGCAAGTCGTTCTTCCCCTCTGTACCAAGATACGTCTGGCGCAGGTTTACCTTTAGAGAAGCAAAAATATGATTTAGTTATAATGTTTTGATTTATTTAAAATAATTTTACTCGTTTGAAATTTTCTGATTTTAGCTTGTTTACACCGATAATGTTAGTAACAAATAAAACTTTATATATACCTACCAAACCTACCAAAGGTGGATCAAGCCATCCGTCGGTGGTAGTTTGGAATATAAGCGACACATTGAAATATATACCGTAAGGAGATAAAAAAAATGTTTTGATTCAAAATACAATGCAACATTGTAACAAAAATTTAAGTTATAGTTTCTCATTTTACTTACTCGTTTTTCATCTTTTACGATCCACATATTCTTATCTACATAATACTTTTTAATATCTTTTTACACAATGCAGATACATTTTTAACTTAAGAATAAATCAAGTTGTGATTCAAATATAAAATATTTGTACTATGTTTCTATAATGTTATTGTAAAACCACAAATCATCATAAGTTAAATCCAAATATTGGTGAGCCAAACTTAAAAACTAGGCACAAATTTAACCAATTTAATTTATGTTATTTATACTTTCGATTGCCGGCACTTGATGGAATTTGTTACAATACATTCTAATATTGAATTCACTTATATTTATTCCACTATTTCAACTAACTTTAAGCCGGGTCGGTTTTGCCCTGTGGTAACTCTTTGATATGGAGTAAGTTTTTTTTCGTTAAACCTGCCAAAATGACTCTACTCTACCCGATGGAAAACATAAGCAGAATCCAAGAGTGGTGGTCACCATATTCATTGCAAATAAAAATGTCGTAGGGGGAAACCGGTAATTTTAATTCCTGAATGTATTTTGACCGACGTTAGTTTGGTAAATCTTGGGTTATACTACATAGTCTCAAAATTTACCATAGTAAGGCTTTTAATACTAACGTAGAATATTATAGCAACTTTATCTTTTTAATAAAAATATTGATTTATTTATAATTCACTTCTACAGTCAACTACATATTTTATTATTGATACATATACTATTACTAATCAGATGAATTACTAACCCGCATATTTTCTAGGACACTTCAATATTTTTAAGGGCTAATTATAAGGTTCAATTTCAAGCTTTAAATCGTCTTTATTAGTAGGAAAGAGAGCTAAAAAATGTCTTACCTCCAGCGGCTTGACAAGAGAGAAGTATGTTCTGACCCTCTCTGAAAGGTCCTGCTATGTTACCCAGAATCTCTGTTCCTTCGTAGTCATATATTCTAGGAGGTTCTGGCGGTACTGAGAAAAAAGTTTTAAAATAAATATCTTTAGTATGTATTTAGTATGTCTCAAGACACATTACAATAGATAATAGTTTTTTTTATTAATTTTACATCCTGTGACTCAATTTAGTGTCACAGCTCGTTTAGTACTTAATAGTATAGTGACGGTAACTATTTATGGTGTCGTCCCTGCTGGGGTACTGGTCTAACATCTTAACACAAACATTTTTATCACAAGCTGCTCACGGACATTCTAAGCCAGCGTGTGTTTACTTAAAAGATATAACTATCTATATAATATTCTAAAGGCTGTCCTTGCACATTCTAGATTAGCCTGTGTTTAGTATTATAGATAATGGTTATGGCAATTCCTAAGAAATTAATTTAGCAATGTTGCAATAAAAAATCTCACCGTGAATTTGCAAGATTGTTTTATTTGATGCTCTTTTATACAATGATAGTAAATTTAATCTAATTTTCATACTCACCTATAACTGTTAAATTAATTCTGTAATTTCTAGTGGGAGCATCTACATAATCTATCCTGCATCTGTATACCCCTTCATCGTGTCTTGCTACCTTCTCTACTACGAGATGTGCTGATGAAGGATCAGACTCGTTCAGTACAAAATGGGTACGCGCGCCGAATTCGCCTGCAACTGCCCAATGGACCGGAGGCCCGTTTCGGAAGTCCACTCTGAGAATTAGAAAAAAAAAACTTTAAGGATTCAAATTAAGTTCTGTGAAGATATTTGGTCATGTTTTTTGGAAATTGTAGAGTGATTTTAGAGTCGGTGCCTTTCATTATGCACGTATTCAGGATGCACCATTCCATGACAAACTGCCGAGCTCAACAGTATTGGGTATATCCTGAAATATAACATATATGTAAAATTATATATAGTGCATAAGTGTGTGTGCAGACATCCGCGCACTATTTGTTTTCTTACCCTCATAAACACTGTAACATTGTACACAACTAAATATAAATACTATCGAAACTGCGTTAGTTAGACGTGTGTTGTATAGACTAACTGCTATCAGAATAACATCTATGGTATAAAAGGCATATTGAACCTTAGATTACAGATATCATAAATGTTACACTGTATGTAGCTGTTGGTTTATCCGGTACATAGATAAAATCTAATTATAGTAGTTTCCCTGGCATTTTTTATTGCTTAGCAAAAACATTACTAAAAGATAGAAAGCATAGTTAATTTTAGTTCATATGTATTTCTAAATATGTAATGTGACGTGATACATACACACTTGCATACATATTTATGCCTGCCTTACAATTTAAGTATCTAAATCGAATTACCTAGATCTTAAATCAACTTCAAAAATTTACTTTGAAAATTCTCGACTGAAATTTTCAACAACTGGTCACGTCATAGGAAGGAAGCAATACAGTGAAAGAATCCGCCGGGCTTCCGCCTTGGAAACCTTCCAGTAAAAGCGAATCAATGGGAAGTATTTGGTTAGGGAGAGACCAGACGACAAAGGGTTTTAAATCGATAAGAATAAGTATTGTAATGCTAATAACATCAAGTTTGAGAGCTGAATTTGTTGTAATATATTTATAGACAGTATAATTATTAATAAAGTTATCGCTTTAAAAACGATTGGTGGGATTTCAAAATAACTGTTTCAAACCCTAATAAATAAGACCACCATAGTATTTTTCATCTGAACCTAATTTATGNGATTTATGGCAAGCTGATATACGAATATTCAGTTTCGAATAAAATATATTTCACTTAGGAACATAAGATCTGTAATCTAAAGTCTTGCGACTCAATGTGAGAACATCTTTATAAAGGAGAGACGATTTCCATTTAAATATACTATAATATGTGCTGAAGCTCATTTAAAAGAAACTTTGCTACGTACATACATTATCATAAAAATTTGAAACTAAAATTTAAAACATAGTGAAATGCAGATATCGAAACACAACGTCAGTAATTGGTACCTGTACTAACTTCACTGATTATTGTACAATGAGTTCTTTGTGGTGGAAATAAACGTATTTTTATTATTATTTTTTTTAATTGGAATCTTTTTTCAATGAACCGAACAAAATATGAAATGTTTAAATTAAGAGTAATAAAAAATCGGCCTTGTGCGAGTCGGACTCGCGCAGGAAGGGTTCCGTAGCTATACATTTCAAGCGTCTACCTGTTGCCGATGTTAATAACAATATCAAGCAAAAATGAGTAAAAAAAATAACGTTTGTTGTATGGGAGCCCAAAGTATGTATGGGAACAGAATAAAACAAATATGTAAGACACATGTACATATTTGTTTTATTCTGTTTTTTAGTATTTGTTGTTTCAGTGGGCACAGAAATACATCATCTCTGAAAATTGGAACTGTCTAACTATCACGGTTTTTGAAATACAGCCTGGTAACAGACGGACTGACAGGCAGGCAGATAGACGAACAGCGAAGTAGTAATAGGAGCCCGTTTTAATATTTGGGTACGGAACCATAATAATAATTAACAAATCATAAATGTTTTCAAGCATCAAAATGTTTTAGTTAATAAAGTCGTATTATAGTTCTCAGTGAAAGAGGGTCTTACTATCTCAAAACGCAGTGTCGTCTAATACCTTGACCAGCCAAGAGTGCTTGGACCACAGCCAAGAAAATGTACACAATGCAAGCAAGACAAACGTACCGCCTAAGATTTAGACATGCATAAAATACATTTGAAATTAAGTACAATACAAGCTCTTCCAGACGCTATGAATGTCTCTATGCGCATGAATTTTAATAAGAGCTGGAGTATGAATAAGGGAATTACTTCGAATAGGTTAGTAGTAGAAGGTGGGGTAGGGAATAATGAGTCATCTTTTTCAACAGCCCTTAATAAAATACTGTTGAAATACTGTTCTCCATGGAAAGGATGTTCCGGCGTACTATGTATGTTTGGTACTTGAAATTTATAAATCGGTATATTTTTTTATATCAATACTTTTCTTAGAAAAAAAAATGAAGTAACACAAAGAATACCCAGATAAATGTAGGATTGCATTGCATGGGAACAGCTTACAATATTAACCCAAACGTGCAGTCAAATTTCCATGTATAAAGTGCCAATCTCACAATCAAGACGAAACTAAACAAATCCAACCTAATACCTATTAAGTNAATTTATGGTAAGCTGATATACGAATATTCAGTTTCGAATGAAATATATTTCACTTAGGAACATAAGATCTGTAATCTACAGTCTTGCGACTCAATGTGAGAACATCTTTATAAAGGAGAGACGATTTCCATTTAAAATACTATAATATGTGCTGAAGCTCATTTAAAAGAAACGTTGCTACGTACATACATTATCATAAAAATTTGAAACTTGAATTTAAAACATAGTGAAATGCAGATATCGAAACACAACGTCAGTAATTGGAATCTTTTTTCAATGAACCGAACAAAATATGAAATGTTTAAATTAAGAGTAATAAAAAATCGGCCAGGTGCGAGTCGGACTCGCGCAGGAAGGGTTCCGTAGCTATACATTTCAAGCGTCTACCTGTTGCCGATGTTAATAACAATATCAAGCAAAAATGAGTAAAAAAAATAACGTTTGTTGTATGGGAGCCCAAAGTATGTATGGGAACAGAATAAAACAAATATGTAAGACATATTTGTTTTATTCTGTTTTTTAGTATTTGTTGTTTCAGTGGGCACAGAAATACATCATCTCTGAAAATTGGAACTGTCTAACTATCACGGTTTTTGAAATACAGCCTGGTAACAGACGGACTGACAGGCAGGCAGATAGACGAACAGCGAAGTAATAGGTAGAATATAGTAATAGGAGCCCGTTTTAATATTTGGGTACGGAACCATAATAATAATTAACAAATCATAAATGTTTTCAAGCATCAAAATGTTTTAGTTAATAAAGTCGTATTATAGTTCTCAGTGAAAGAGGGTCTTACTATCTCAAAACGCAGTGTCTTCTAATACCTTGACCAGCCAAGAGTGCTTGGACCACAGCCAAGAAAATGTACACAATGCAAGCAAGACAAACGTACCGACTAAGATTTAGACATGCATAAAATACATTTGAAATTAAGTACAATACAAGCTCTTCCAGACGCTATGAATGTCTATATGCGCATGAATTTTAATAAGAGCTGGAGTATGAATAAGGGAATTACTTCGAATAGGTTAGTAGTAGAAGGTGGGGTAGGGAATAAGTTTTAATGAGTCATCTTATTCAACAGCCCTTAATAAAATACTGTTCTCCATGGAAAGGATGTTCCGGCGTACTATAGTATATACTATAGTATAGTATATTTGGTACTTGAAATTTATAAATCGGTATATTTCAGTAGTATAGAAGTAACACAAAGAACACCCAGATAAGTGCAGGATTGCATTGCATGGGAACATCTTAAACTACTAACCCAAACATGCAGTCAAATTTCCATGTACAAAGTGCCAATCTCACAATCAAGACGAAACTAAACAAATCCAACCTAATACATATTAAGTCGTTTAATAGCTCTGAAATAAACATACATATATTCGAGAAACATAAACCTTCGTCTACCGCAGACGTGTAAAAAGACAAACGACTAAATTACTTTAAAAACTAAAAGCATCTACAGACCATGTAATCTTCAACAGGATCCTGTAACCGAATATTTCCATGTCGTGTACTAAGTGCTTCACTATCAGTAAGGTTCCTTTTTGTGAAAAATAGCAGAGTATCACGTCTTAGCACTACTGTTGTGTT
Source organism: Hyphantria cunea (assembly GCA_003709505.1). NCBI lineage: Eukaryota > Metazoa > Arthropoda > Insecta > Lepidoptera > Erebidae > Hyphantria > Hyphantria cunea. Next base: position 114,372 of record PKRV01000289.1, read on the forward strand.
TACCGAATGTTTAAAGAACATCTTGTGTTCATTATTTGTTTTATACTTTATGCAATTTGTACATCAGTTGACTATATGCCTTAGGCATGCTTCCAGTCAACCTTAGTGTTTGTAGGTAGGTTCGTAGGGAGATTACGGAACTTCTGTTAAATTTGTATCGGTGTATGGTTTTGTTCAGCACATAGACAAAACGATTAACGATTTCAATTAAATTGCAATTCAATGTAAAAAACACTCACGTTTTTGGGAACGCTACCAGAAGGCGGTAATGTTAAGAAATTTTGACGATTGTATGTAAATAGTGTAAATTTTATTTTTATTAGTTTTCTAATATTTTAGTTATTCTCAAGTAGGTTTAATAGCAAGAGTTACGCTATGAATTAAAAAAAATACAATTGAATTGAGAACCTCTTCCTTTCTTGAAATCGGTTATAAAAACTGAGTATGTACTTAAAGCAAATTATGATTTCAGTTTTTCTAGGATTATATAGTCTTTTATTACAAAAACATTTAAAAGTACTCCTTTTCTAATAACTTTACTCTTCTAACTACCTCTACTACTCTTAATCAAATTAAGACATATCGATAAAAGTAAACAAGATGTAAGAAAAATCAGACTGCGAAAAATCTGCCATCTTCATTAAATTCATTGAAGTACTGAATGATTATTTTTTTAACTATTGATGTACTCAGCGTCAATGTCACGAATAAGACGAATCTATAGACACTACTCACATATAATACAACAAGCTGTTTAGGCTCTAGAAAGTGCAAAAGAAATACACATACATGCACTCGAAAAATGTTACCCTCTTTCTATTGCAGTCGGGTAAAAGAAACATATTTAATCAAATAGTAAAAGAATATTGAAATTTTACTCTTAACTTGATAAAAGACATGATTAAAGTACTACTAAACTAATTCCTCACAAGTGGAATGCAGTTGGAGAGGCCTATGTCCAGCAGTAAACTACGATAGGCTGATGATGATGATGATGGTGGTGAAATTCTCGCTTATTTTTTTTTATATTGAAGCTGTTAGATTACTTTATATATTTTACCATAGCCATTTCATCTACCAAAAAATTTTGATTTCGTCCGAGTTCTAATATACATAAAATTCTATAATTTAACTAAATAGTATAAATAAAACTAAAGTTGCTAAAATATATCAATATAAATAAATAGCATTGAAGTGTATGTTTGTGATTTTAAATTAACACCTCTTCACTAAATGCATTTTTACTATATGCGGTATTAACATCATTTATTTATTTGATATCGTTTGTTGCTGCTAATGTCTAGAACCACTTAACTGATTTCAACGGGATTTTCACTGGTAAATAGCTGATCATATAAGGAATAACTTGTTGTTATTTAAACGATTATTATTTGTTGTTTATATTATAGCAAACTACTGTTGTAAAGCTGCCGCAAGACTCATCTAGTAATATACTCGTAATATGTTTCAATTGTGGTGTATGGCGAATATTATTTCTCATTTAACGAAAAGGTTTACGTTAGCCGACGAAAAGTAATGAAAAATAAAAATACTAGTAGCTGAAAAAGCCACTATAAATTTATCCCGCTGAAACATTGAACGTGCGGTAAGATTTGGCTCATCGCCAGCTGGTACCGGTTCGATGCCAGTTCACTGCACGCCGGTAATGACCACCTGATCTTGTAACTTAGCCGCCAAATTTGTTACGTAATTAATCGGCTCCGGTTAAGTTTCTCTATAATAAAGTTCGTTATAAATCATATTTCATTGAGTTTGATTTTGTATGTTATTTTAACACACGATTTGATAGAAATACTGCCAAGGCCTTAAAAAAGTGGTGTTCATTATTTCATAGCATTGATGAGAGAATTGTTTCCTTTAAAGAACAAACCAAAACCAGGTGGATTAATTAATCATCAAAAGCCCATAATGTCCTATTGCTAAGTTCAGGTCTCCTCTCAGGAGAGGATTAAGGCCACACAAGGCCAAGCATAGGTTACCAGATGGATTACTTGACAGTAAATATTTGTCGTTGGTTGTAAAAATTATAACCAAATATGTTTGCAATTAGTATTTCGTATTTGCGGTGACTATTGTAAATAAAAAGATACAGTTTTAACATCCTCATCATCATATCAGCTAAAAGACGACCACTGTTGGATCTGCCTCCTCCAAGGCTATGTATAGCAATCGGTTGTACGTTTTCCTGTCCAGTTTCAACGTCTTTTGTTGTTATTTTGTTATATATGTTTGTTATATATTGATTTTATATCAACACTAGATATAAAATCAATATATTAAAACCGCATAATGTTATCGAATTGTTACTTAGTTTTATGGTTGTTTGTAAAATATTGTCGCCTGGCAATAATGCCACCACTTGTGCCCAAGTACCTAGTTTAAAGTTCTTATGAAATGATGATGTTCCCCTAGCCGATCACGGGCATGGAAGCGAGAGATATTATAGTGCACAAACACAGAAGCACTCTCTGTTTCCTCTCTCTCACATAATCCGATAGGACAGTTAACCGATACGATCGGGGAGAGATCAGGCGCAGGACCAATAGTTTTTCGTGCTCTCCGAAGCATGGGGGTTCAGACCCCAACTTCCAAACTCCGAATTGTTATGATGTATTTATAAAATAAGAAATAAAAAATAATAATTTGAATTGAAGAATTGAATTGGATTGAATAGAATGTAATAAAGGTTTTTTTTNTTTTTTTTTTGTTCACTAACGACATCTTAATAGTGACAACTTAAATCAATTTGTGTTTTCAGTAGACTAACTGTGCTGTCTTAAATAGCACTAAAAGGTCAGTCCTATCTAATATTTCAGAAAATCACAATTGAGTTACACCATCTCGGAGCATAATAAGTCAAGTAAATTGCAATTAAGTAGTCCCACGTTCAGTCTGTGTCAAAATTTAATTTAGATTCCCCCATTTACTCCCAACCTTTAACCACCTCGTCGGAGGCGCAGAATGATGCTGTGATTAATTCAAAATTTCAAATTGAGTTATCTATATAATATAGATTTATTTTAGTAACAGTTGAAATACTTCAAAAGATGGTATGGTTTCCATGTACGTGTGTGGTCTGAAAAGTTACCGACCTTGCGATGATTTCAAACATTTTAGTTTCATGTTCTTTTTTTATACATAGTCTCTTTACAATACACACTTCTCCTAGCGATGTACCATCCCAATGCAAATTTAAACAGCTGCATTTACTGGTTTCTATTAACGAGTGACTTTTCGACTTCTACTTCACACTAAGGTCGAAAACTTTTCAGACCACTTCGTAAATGATAATAGCTTCTTTTTCTGACACTCATGTAGCTTAATCGATATGTCATTTATTCTACACTACAGCTCTGTAGGAATATTATATGATGTGACTAAATTTTTCTGATTTTCGCAATTTTTTCTTCATTTGTGCCATAATTCGTACTAATATTCAAAATTCTGAGTTCACGGGAAGTAACCTGCAGGTTTTGATTCCCTTGCTAAATTTGCAGCATAAACGGCTGTAGTTTTTGATTGCGTTAGCTTAGTTGTTAAGTTGAGTATTTGTTTTAATTTTCAGCGTGATACCTCCACGCGTTCCTGAGAAAAAGGATCTTGACAGACAGACGGACAAGAAAGTGATCCTATAAGGGTCCCTTTTTTTTCCTTTTGAGGTACTTTTTTTCCTTTAAAATTAAACAGAATTGTCTTAGTGGTACAGATGCAACGTATGTGACTACTGTGTCATATACGTTACACACGTTGGTCTTTGGTTCGATTTTCGAGTCTGACTAAATGTTTGTATGATCTAAAAATATTTGTTATGAAGTTGGGATTTTACTTTTTGTAATAGATTGAAACAAGATGACACATGGCGTTATGTTTTTACTGTCCGAATTGTTAAAGAAAAAAGTTAGACAGAAGGACAGAATAGGTATGAGACCTACAATTTATAATCATGGGAGCAATAGGCTTTGGCATGAAAGGAATGGACCGGAGAGATACCACGACCTCGCAGAAAACCGCTTTGTTTTATCGAGTGAGTTAGGATACCGGAGGCCCATCCCCCTCAGCCGGGACGGCCTGCCGACTCGGTCGCGGCCTATAGGCCCATCGTGTTGCTGGACGAGGCGGGCAAGTTGTTCGAGAGGGTGCTCTCTGCCTGCATCGTCCGGCACCTCAGCGAGGTAGGCCCCGATCTGTCGGACGCCCAATTCGGGTTCCGAGAAGGGAGTTCAACGGTCGATGCCGTAATGCGCCTGAGGGCCGTGACCGAGGAGGCGGTGAGCTAACAGCGTCGACCGAGGCGGCGTGTGCCTTGGGTGGCCCATTCAGCCACCCCTGTGGGATTTGGAGGCGGAAGTGCTCGCCGAAGTTTATCGACGGGTGGCTGAGGCACGCCTGCCACCGCCTCATGCCGCCCTGAGTGTGGCCGCGGATGGAAGGGACGGGTTTTCCCCCCATCCGCTTCACAGGCCAGCCTAGAGGGGGCAACGTTACGCGTGTGCCGTAAGTTGCCTGAATTAAGAGTTTACCATCAGACGACGGAGCCCGCTTCAGTGCGGGCAGGCGCGGGCAGGCCCGAGGGGGTTTCCACACGTAAAATAAAGGGCAATCCCCCTCCCTATCGTCAAAGGCCGACAACGGACTTGTGACGCTTCTGGTGTTACGGGTGTCCATGGGCAGTGGTAATTGCTTACTATCACGCGATACGTCTGCTAGTTTACCCACTATTCCATAAAAAATATTAGAAAAGGTGATATCGAATGCAACGTATCTACCCAATCCATTCTCAAATGCAATCAATACCCAAGGCAACGCAAAGGTCAATAGAAATAATATCGCGAACGAGATCGTAAAGCTCCGCATCCTCCTTAATGCAACCGCAATAAACTACCTGCAGTACTGCCTCTAGCGAATGTGGAGCTACTAATATATGAATATTCAGTGGGATGGAGACGTTTCTATTATACTTCAAGAGTTATGGAGAATTTCCGAACAGCATTCAGTTATTGAGTTTTTAAAATCTAATAAGCGAATTGTGATACAACTTTGCATTTTTATTAATGTTATCAATACTTACTTAAGAAATTTAAGATTATATTATACAATTAAAACAATACAAATTAAATCATTTGCGTCAAGATCTGTCATCTTTACTGTATTTAGTTTTTTTTTAAATAAAACATACAAGTAAAAAAAAAACGTAAACATCGTCAAAAATTCTTCATTTTGAAACCACATTCGATCTATTTTGTAAACATAAATTATTTTTTAGATTACATTTGATACTAAAAGCCCTTCATTTTGTTTTTTTTACTTTGATGATTTTTTACTTTGATGATGTACCCAGTAGCACTCTTACGACTAAGAAGAATCTATTGACACCACTCCCAAATAAATACGACAAGCCGTTTAGGCTCTAGGGTGTGCCAAAGAAATATATACATACATACATACACTCAAAGCCCCTAATGTGTATCATATTTCTGCTTCATCAAATGAGATAAATAAGACAATAAGGCTGAAAACTAACAGTTTTCAGCCTTATTGTCTTAATAGTAAGATTGTTAAATTATTGAATAGAATAACTTAATCTAGTTTTCCAATACTATTCAAGTATTCCACAATTTTCCAAGCCACTTTTCAGGGTAAGTTTGCGAAACTTCTAGAGCATAGCACAAAATACGGCCACGGAGTTGCAAATATACTTATTAATATACGTTTATTAGAATTTATTATGTGTCATTACAATGCCCACAAAGCACCTAAAACTTAAAATCTAATTTTTTCTACCATCACAGCTTCTTGTAGCATCCTACAAACACCAGTCACCATGAACCCTTCTAAATACAACACTTTCTTTATAATATTCTACATTCAAAGCGGTTTCAAGAACTGAAACAGGCCAAGGTATATTGGTCTGTGTTAGAGCGCTTTGAAATTCCTCTTTACGAGTTCATCTAAAGTAAAATATCTATTAAATATAAACTTTATGGATTTAAATATAACTATTGAAGCGAACCGCCGCTTTGCCATTGAAGATTTTTTATTGAATGTGGTTTAATTTTCAGTTGTGGTGGAGAAAGTTTTGTTGTGTAATAAATTATGCTAAAATGTGGGACAGTTAGATAAAGATAGACAAATAAGAGTTATTACAGAAATAATTGGGAAATGTTTCATGTGACCAGAATTTTTTTGTGACAAAAATGATCTGTTAAAAATGAGACAAGTCCTCACATAAATACCAGGTCATAGGCTACAATAAGTCTTAACTAATTATGTTTGGTATACAGTATTAAATACATCTTGGGAACCATACTGCTTTGCATAAACACTTCTATTAACCCGTACAAAACAATTCACATTAGACGTAAGTGGTTCAAGGACTTTGTTAATAAAAAAAAAATCTTGTCATAAGTATGAGAATAAGAATAATGGGACAGGAGATGTTTAAAAATTGTTTTTGTACACAGTTAGCCGATGGTAAATGTACTATCGACAAATTTGAGTTGTAACCCACCACAAGTTTACTTTCTTACAGACATTCAAACACAATTACGCATAGTTGTCATTCCCGTAAATNGAACTTTTTTTAAAAAAAAGTATCCTAATTTACTCGGATCAGCTCGGTCAAATCGGTCTAGCCATTTTAGACAGCCGTGTAGCTGGAACAAATAAACAAACCGACGAACAAAAATAAAAGAATGAATATGAATACTGTATATACTTTTATATGAACCTGGTTAAAATCTTTTAATCTGATATTAAAAACGGACATTTCTTTTTTATTTATTTGTATAAACATTTAACTGTTATATTATAATTTGATCATTATGGATATAAAGGGACTATATTATTATTATTATTTAACTACTCTATATTTGTATATTAAATATTTCAGTTGCAAACCTCTAACATAAATTGCAAATACCATGAATTCAATTCAGTCGATTCGCAGTAATAGCCAGTGCATTTCTCCCTCTAACGTTTTAAAGAAACTCGAGTTCAACAAAACACTAAAACCTACATAACTTCTTCAATTCATAACAGTACAAGTAACACAAGACAGAATCATTATATCACATTGCAGCACACATATAGATTAATTAAAGCAACAACAGCTAAGGAAGACGTTTACAAATTGTTGCAACTAGACTAGAGACAGACAGATATTGATCCTAGACAAGCTTGGAGAGGAATATTACGTCGTTTGTTAATTATGTGATGTTTAGATTTAAGTGCTTGTAAATGGTTAGTACACCTGTTAAGTTAGTTCTTGTAAGGTAGAAGTTATTTGAGAATAATGATAGTTAAAATGTGATCTATTACAGGTTAAATGGTCCTGCTCTACATTTCTAATTGTAAGGCTGATGCTTTCTAATATATTTTGAGTACGTGTATAAGACAAAGTTGTGTTAGTAGCATTTATGTCTCAAGAACGGCTGCACAATATTTTTGGGTTTGGCTTTATACAAAATAGGATTAGAAATACTCAAATATTACATTCTTATAAAAGTAAAAATGTAAATATAATCCGCTCTCGCGCCGAATGAACTTCACCGGGTCAGCTAGTAATATAGGATAATACAGTTTGAATTAGAGATATGCGACAATTTATCTGCTTGATTTGTTATTTATTTCTCATATCCATTTGTATACGCAATATCCTTAACTATCATTCTGGTTCCTTGATACCTTACATTCCTTCGATATATTATATTTCTGTAGTAGCAACGTAATTGGAACCTAAATAGTAATAAAAAAGGCACCTTTTAATATAGTTGTGTCCAAACTTTTTTTTCTTAACGGGAGAAATCCTCATGGATGTCCTCCACTCTGGGGAGAGGGCGAAGCGATCTGTCAGACTTTTACTGACGAAAACCTCCCGGTGTTCCGTCTCTCACCTACCTACGCCAGGGATCAAGGGAACTTAAAAGGCATCCGCAATCCCCGACTGTTGCCGCCCCGCTGCTGCGGACCACATCTCGTCAGCGAGAGGAGTGAGGTGTTTGACTCCCCTCGAGACTTCAAAGAAGGGCGCACAGAAACACTACGCGCCGCCACCTCGGGTCCGGTTGGTTGGGGGCGATGAACATCCCCAAGTCCGCCGCCCCTGAACCCAGCAGCTCCTGGACGGCAGCGAGAGGTCACTGCTTACTACNATCAAGTTAGTTCTTGTAAGGTAGAAGTTATTTGAGAATAATGATAGTTAAAATGTGATCTATTACAGGTTAAATGGTCCTGCTCTACATTTCTAATTGTAAGGCTGATGCTTTCTAATATATTTTGAGTACGTGTATAAGACAAAGTTGTGTTAGTAGCATTTATGTCTCAAGAACGGCTGCACAATATTGCCGCCCCGCTGCTGCGGACCACATCTCGTCAGCGAGAGGAGTGAGGTGTTTGACTCCCCTCGAGACTTCAAAGAAGGGCGCACAGAAACACTACGCGCCGCCACCTCGGGTCCGGTTGGTTGGGGGCGATGAACATCCCCAAGTCCGCCGCCCCTGAACCCAGCAGCTCCTGGACGGCAGCGAGAGGTCACTGCTTACTACAGAGATGAGGGCGCGGCGCGGCATTTCCCAAGCGGCACCCTCTGCCTGCGTACGCCACGCCGTGTCCTCCCGATACTTGACGCAGTGGTGACACCAAGCGTCCGGCTCCCTGCCTATGCGACACAGGAACCACCCGAAGCAGCTAAGCCCCGAGAGAACCTGCGTCACACATAACGAGAGGCAGCCGTGCCTTCTTCTGAGCCACAGGTCGAGCACTGGCCGGATGTCCTCAATGGTGACGAGGCCGACAGAAGAGCTTGAAAGCCAGGCCCGCCATTCTGCCACCAGGACCTCGTGTAGCTGTGACTGACGCAGCTCGATAACTCGCTGCGTCAGTTCCCCGCCGCGGGCTCGCGCGTCCTCGCGCCACCAATGTAACGACGTGAGAACTTTTGCCTCCAGGTCCCAGGGCGAAGATCCGGCCAGCACGCAAGCCGCCTCGTAGGAGATCATGCGATAACCCCTAACGACTCTGACGGACATCACCCTCTGCGGCTTCCGCAGAATGGTGATTGAACCGGCCGTTAGGTCTGTAGGCCAAATCGGGGCCCCATTTGACCACGGGCCCACGGAGCCCACGTGCCATTGACAGCACGATCCCCTCATACAACCTCCTGCAAGCGGCGTTTGGTCCAACTCGTTGGGAAGCAGCGCTGACAGCCACGCCCAACAACTTGGACGCTAGCTGCCGGAAGTGGGGGCCGAAATCCCACCGGTTGTCGAGCACCAATCTCAAAGATTTTAGGGCGATACGAACCCCCCCAACCACCATGTGCAAACCCGGTGGCGGCACCCGTCGGGAGCCATGAAAAGCTATGGCCTCCGACATGTTGAGGGCCACCTCCAGGCCGAGGCGCCGTATGCGGCTCACCAGCTATGAGACCGCCGCCGTCGCTAGCAACGCTGTCTCCCAGTGAGCTCCCCCGGGTAGTGACCAGCTTGTCGTCAGCGTAATACGTCAGGTTCACACCCGGTGGTTTTGTCTACCCTTCTCCAGAAAATAAGTATAAATGTATCTATAGTTTGTAAATATGGCTAATATGCTATGGTAAATATGTATTATAAAAGAAGGAAATTTAAAGTATTAACACCAAAGAAACTGTTTATTATTTGACAAAGGAGAATCTAGAACAACATTAACATTCTGAAACTATCCTGTAGGTATTTACACCCGAACCAATTGTGTAACCATTCAATTACGGGCAACCCTATCATCGCCTGTGTAATAGAATGTTCGTCCGGTATTCCTCGCCCAGTTCTGTTATAAAAATTGCAATGTTTTCATCTACGTGAGCTGAATCGGGTTGAGTACAGGCGGCTTCATGTTGCGTGGTGGTGTTGGTTTTATGAATAAATTATCTGACGAGAGTCGATGCTCAATCTATCGGCTTTGTTTTTAATGTGCTTCTATATAAAAGTATTTTAGAATAGTTATTACTGTAAGTGGAGTACACGCACTCCATTTTTACAACTGGTTCCACCATAATAATTTATTTTAGTATTTAACAGCACATTTATCAAAAAAGGCTATACTATAGCACTTCACAACCTAATATATGAAATATAATTGCAAAAATGCAATGTTTTTTTTTGCAAGAGACAATGATAAGGTTAAAGTCACATAAATAGTATTTATAAGAACTACATTTCAGTAAAGTTATGGAGTTGCATCAAGTGAGTATTCTAATGACTGACATCTTTGCTGAAGTTTGTTCACACCAATCAGTGTTAAAATAGTCAAGTATTTCTGTTATACTGAGTAAAAAAAAACCTCCAGAAGTTCTTTTCTACAATATTCTTCTTCTGCAATCTCTATGACTTGGTGATGAAAATAGAATTCATTCCAGTTTACAATTGGTGTAGCATGAAGATAATTTTCTAGTACCTAGAAAACAATTTAGAATGCACCACAATGTAATATATGAACATTGTAGTCGGAATTTATATGATGCGAATTCCTTCCCCTGAGTCCAATGAAAATTATTTTCAAGTTTACTGTGTGCTTTTGTGGACGACTGTACGACAAAACAAATTTATGTGACTAAGTATCTTCGTTAGTCTTCAGAATGTGAATCACATTGTGTAACTTTACGGATTTCTAGATTTAGATTTAATAGAAAATGATATTTGCATGTTTGTCTAAAGTCTGAGTAGTCAAAAGATAAATATTATGACTTATATAAAAGATTTTTTTATTATTCTGATGTCTTTTGACTTTATCATCGCATCTGGATACAGAATAGCCAAAATCTCAAAACTCAATATGGACCTCCCTCCATCCTAGGAGAATATACATTTGTAGCTCAATCTGTAAGTATATTTTATTCATAATAATTATTAATTCGAAAGTAGCTATATCTGTCTGTCTGTTCCGCAATCACAGCTAGCAAAATTACAATGAAATTTAGCATGAACATACTTTAAATATTGAGATTTTTATTGCATGGATAAAAAATTGCTGACGTCGGCTAATTTCAAAGAATTGTAACACAACAATTAAGGTATTGGAACTTATTGCAGTCTCAAAGCTATTGGTCAGGCTATAAATCGAAACAGAAAAAAAAATTAAATTTAACGGATAGCAGAAGTGATTTACAACTTTTAGCTGGATGCACCTTTTGGTTCAGAGGTGCATCGATAGCTTATGAAATATTAAGGCAAATCATTTCGTTGAATAACGACGGGAAAACCTTGAGACTACAATAACATGGTCCGGGTCCTCCCAGAGGTCGGTTGTTAATGTTTTTTAGTGGAAACACCGCATACTCCCGTGTCCCCGAGGAGCTAGAGATCCGAAGGGATTTTTACTCTGTCAAGAAAACAAAAAAAGGGCGACGAGAAACAGTGAAAGTAAAGTCATAAAGCTCGTCTTGGTCAATCTAATTAGAAGTTATTAAAGTGACTTGGCTCACAGAAGACAGATGAAAATGTGAAAGATGTTTATACAACGAGACATTTCACGAAAGTTAAACACGCAATGGTCTCTTTGCACGAATCGATAAGCACTTTAAGCGGTCAACACATCATTGTTCTTAACTACGCTGAGTATGAGTATTGTGGGTTCAAACCCCACATGGAACAACACTTTGTGTGATCCACCAATAGCTGTTTTGAGTTTGAGTGTTTTTCGCGTCCCTTTCATGTATAGAATAAACTCCCCCGTAACAAAAGATTTATTACTAATGTGGGAGTGGTGTTTTCAGAAAAATAACGTTAGAAATATGTTTAAGATTTAAATAAATTTAATTATAGATAATGATTTTTGTTTTAATTTTACGTTTTGTGACAATATGAGCCTTGATAGAAATCAAAGCAATTAATCTATAATAATTTAACGATCACGCAAACTGTTTAACTGTAGATATCCTGCTAAATGGTGGTATATAATACTACAGTGAAATAAATACTGAAACATGATTCCTCTGCAGTTATATTTCTACCATATCTCAATAGTTACAATATATACGTAATCCCTTGGCAATAATGAGGCTTTGTTGATTAGCCGCTCAACCAATAGGAAATAGGCGCTAATTAACGAAATCAACGTGACCTTGTTATTGAAACGAACCTCCATAGGGGCTGAATACTAAACCGATCAAAATGGGTTAAGGGATGAGTCCAATAATGGACAGGGATTTGTTCCCTGTGAAATGTAAGACAGGCGGTCTTAATTACACGAGTTAAAACTGTTTGTACGTATCAGAGGTTTATATTTAATTAATTAATAGCGGAATAAGTTTTACTTTCAAATGTAGTTGAGTAATAGGTATGTGATCAATAGGGAGATTGATTCATATAAAATGGGCCCCAAAGGTATGTAAACAATAAACTATTCCTGTGCATATATAAATTTATTTTTACTAGTAGCATTTATTTAACATTAATTTTAATTAATTGAAAATAAATATATTTTTTACCGTGGGAGAACCACGCTTTGGCATGAATGGGTAGTTTTGAACAAAATGATACCACGGATCATAGAATACCGGTGTGAAACAACGCCTGCCCAGTGTTTCACCGAGTGAGTGAGGATACCAAAGGCACGAACCCCAACCCTACCTTCATCCCCCATCCCCCGAAGGCCGGCAACGCACTTGTAACGCCTTTATGTTATACCCATAAATGAAAAATCTAAAACGGTTCAAAAGATATAGAGGTTACTCTCAACAACCTCACAAGCTTTATTTCTTTAAAATATTATTATAGATATAGTTAATTTCCATTAAAGAATAAGGCTGTAGATCAAATGATGGATGAAGAGTTTTCATCAGCCAACATACGTCACCCCTAATTACATGTGTAAAAAACACCATTTATCATTATTCCAAATGACAATAACACATCTAAACACCCTATATTAATCATAAATAAAACAAAGATACAGTAGACAGTTCAAATCTGGTTGATTGATTGTCGAAGGGTTAACTTCGACAGCTGAGCATATAGCGGTGTCATAGGGTTATGATAAGGAATGTCAGAAGCAGGATGGTTGAAGTAATGATGTATGAGAAGTGAAATTATGTGTACAATAGATAATATTCTAACTAAAAGACATACGGAAAGGGTACAGGAAAAATAAACACAAAATGAATTTGCAAAGTGACTTTATATCTGACTGGGTCTGACGTTACTGCTCGTAGCTGTACCTACTAAATTACTTTATTTGAATCTTTAGAGATCGAAAATTTAGCTCAGTTTTTGGAAAACCTAGCAAATGACATGTAGCATTAAATATAATAAAGTTCATTTATTTAATTTATTATTTTTACTGCCATGATTAATACTTTAAGGGATAGAAGTGTATCTAGGACCAAACTGCTGGATATAGACAAAATAAAAATAATATAAAATTGAAGTTGACCGGTCTAATGCTCGGTGATGGTAAAAATACTGTTAGCGATGTCTGCGATGATTCACGCAGTGTAGTTGCTCCATCCATAATTACAGAATAAGGGTTTCTGTTTGAAGTAAATACAGTTTTAAGTTGTTGTAAATAGATATTTATCTGTTAACGAGAGTATCTCGCCAACAAGCTATGTAGCTTTGCGATGAATTAGTATATATGTATATTTTATGAATAAATCACTTTAAAAAAAGTCCTTTCCTTGGAAGGCAACTTTTGGCTTACTATATACGCTAGCCAAACGGATTGCTTTAGGGTTTGTGTTACATTTGCTTTCTCTAGTCATGTTGCCCTAGATAGTTTCCTTAATCTTGATAGACACCCGCAACACAAGTGGCGTCACAACTGAGTTGCCGGCCTTGATAGTGGGAGGGGGATGGGGTGAGGCATTGGGTTATGGGCCTCTGGTTTTCTCAGTCACTGGGTGAAGCACATCTGTCTCTTGCATTGAATTTCACTTGTCATTTATCATATAATGTCGACTTGAACCGTCACCCGTAAGACAGTGTATGGTTTTTATTAGTTTCGTCGATTTTCGTGTCGTCTTTAACATCTTTATGAGGTAATTCAGAATAGAAATGATCACCTCTAGAGTTATATATCTAATTGTTATCATGGATATGCAACGATTGTTTTCATTTGTGTATTAATAATTAAAATAAAGTAGGTGGGTAGGTATTATCCTCCAGGGGAGCTTTATAACAGATTTAGGAGTTCGTTGTGCTTATGGAATGGTTGTGGTACGAACCTGTAATGATCCCTTCCCAGTTCCCAGTTAGATTAATTAAAATTCTGTTTGAAAGTTGAAACTGTAAGAGAAACTAGGCCGGAAGTAAAACTCCTAACTACGTGCCAATATGTGATCGAGTGCATCTTGTAAAGGTGGGTTTTGAATTCCTTATATCGATGAAAATAAGAAAATTATTCATTTGCCACAGTTCTACTACAGAAATTCGTAAGTAATATAGAAAAATATACATAAATGTATTAAAATCACAATCATCCATAATGTTTTGATTACGATATCGGTGCTAATTTTGTAGTTGACATAACTAAACTAAATTTTACTAAAATTCTTGAAAATAATGCACAGAATCCAAGAACATGTTAGTGAATTTTAGTTTAGTGAGGTCAACAACAGAATTAGCACTATTGAGTGTCATACGGCTGTGCCAAATCTGATTGTTACCATGGATGTAGAATAACTTTTATGCTAGTACGTTTCACTATAAAGATATAAACCTCAAATAATAATCAGATAATTTTTTTTTACGTTTTATTTTTTAACGACTACGATTTTAAATGAAAGTTCTATGAATGAAAGTCGTCTTATTAGAGTTTTTCTTATATATCTGAAGATTAACTAACGCTTTTTTATTACATATATATTTGGTTGCATTCGGTTTTTGTCAAGGGTAAATATAATAATACCACAAAGGACTACCATCAAGGGCTGAATATTACGGATTTGCAGTGGACCAGAGCAGACGTCATCCGCCAAAATTCAAATACTATACAATTTTAGGTTTACTAACTTTAGCTCTTAATATTGGCTGTGGCATGCAGCAAAGCGCAAGGTCAATTAGTGCTAAACATAATCCATATGTTTTTGCTCTTCTGTTTTGGATTCAATAAGTTTAAAGTTACGATACATGACTCATTTCAACCATTTAAATTTGGACTGCCATTGTAAGCAATATTCCATATCAGAACAATACATATTCAGAATTTCTCAACGTAGTCAATTCCATATAATTTTAACCTCTACTTTTATTAGTTAATATCGGAAACCAAAACCGAATCTCGGACCAAGTAATAAATTGATCTAGTAAGGATTCATTATAATTTTTTTATATCTATATATATAAATCTATTATATTATATCTATTAGTTAATATCGGAAACCAAAACTGAATTTCGGACCAAGTAATAAATTGATCTAACAAGGATTCATTTTTAGACAATTTACCATAAAGAAATAACAAGTAAAGTTCCGTAATCCCGGTATCTTATTTTAAAAGGAAACAAAGAAGTTTCTACAGGTAATACTGACAGATAAAAATCGAAGAATAAGATTAAATGAGATAGCTATTTTTGAAATCTCTTTGACGTGTCTACTAGTATCATTAACACTCCTAAGAAAACAGAGCAAGTAAACATCAATCTGTTTCAACCCAAGCAGAGTTCTCCAGGTACTCTAAATTGCTAATTTCAATAGGAGCGGGCTCTCTCCCTACAAACATCAGCATTCAAATCCCATCTAACTATCTAGACAAGATCTTGTTATATAGTATTAGAGTTGATTCGTAACACGTATCGGCTATTGTAGTCCTGATTAAAGCCATTCAGCTTATAGACAATGGGGATATCATATAATGGTGTCAATGTGTTTCATCTAGGGAATTATTGTGGTATGTAGGTTATGATTCGAAATGAGAAAACAATGTATTGTATAATAAAGAGCATCTACGTAAATACTATTTTAAAATAATGTAAGGACCAAAATAAAAAAAAACAACCATTAGCGATTCGGACTCGCGGACCGAGGGTTTTGTACAAACCTGTAGGTGTATTATTTTTATTTTTATTTAAGTATTTCTTTAATTTTTTTCTGTTCTCTTTCCACAAAAACAAAGTAATCCTATGAGGGTTCAGTTTATTTCCTTTTGAGGCACGGAATCCTAAAAGCTTTAAAATGTTGAATGTGTGTTGAGCCACGTGCAGTATACGGTTCTTTCGTTGCTGGTAACAACATGCAAACTTTGAAGAAGCCGTATTTTTTCACGATTTAATAACCAAAAATTATATGAAATGGAAATTTGTAAATACGTAAATATATTGTATATATATATATATATATATATATATACTTATATATCAAACCGTACTATCAGTTTGTATCCGAAACATATATATAGCAATCCGTCTGACCAACGGGGCGTAGTAGGCATACTAGGTTTTTTTGACCAAAAAGCCAGTATGGAGAGGCTTTTGAACAGCAGTGGACCTGTTGATGCTATGATGACGATGGGAGTTACTTACCATTAGATGGTTCTTTTGCTGCTTTCCCCCTATCCCATAAAAAATGAACACACACATACAAGCATATCAATAAATGTAACAAGGCAACATCATTTCTTATCTCTAAATAAACAAGAGAATGTAAAAGTAAATATCAAGATAAACAGCATGGCGGTTTTTCAAAACCAAAATCCTATGGTATTTCTACCCGTTTATTTTCCCGTCGCTTCATTTGTCTAATGGAATAAAGCCTGTATGTTGATTGGAGCTCACTACTTTGCCGTTTTTTTTCTGACATGCAGTTTTTGTTGTGAATACTGATGAGGTTTTTCGAAACAAAACAAATGATGTTTCGAGACATCTTTCAGTGAGTGCGAGTAATTTCAAAAACAAAAAAAAACATAGTAATACTACGTTGTTTTTTGAAGTGAAAACTTCTTCAGCCACGCTGAGCACTTTTTGTTAGGAGAAAATCTTATGAATTCGTCACCGACAGGTTGACATGAAATTTTCGAAGTGAAAATTTCTTGTTGGATCAAATATTTGTATATATTGCGAATATTTGTACCGGATTTTGGGTGTTTCCTATGTTTAAGATATATGTATTTACAAAAACAAAGAATTTAAGTTGTCTACCAGTCAACCTTACTTTCATAGTACAAACTCTGCTTAGTTTGACGCTATGTGGCGTATGAGACCCTCGAAATAGTTATTGTTATAACCTCTGTGGTCAACTTCTTAGTACGCTTTTATATGCTTTATTTACAATAAATTACGTTTAAATAAGGAGATTTTTATTTGCGGTGATATAATTCTTTCTAGTGAGGCCTAGAGATGTTCTCACTACATAGCAATACCAGATTCTGTAGGAAATCAAACGGCGTCCCAAGAGGGTTTGCTGAACAAATGAAGGCAGGTATATTTCTTTAGGCGGCCAAAGCCTGAAACACTGCCTAAATACTCTGATGAATTTTAGCGTTTAAAGTATTGATGCATTTTAATTGTAAGAATGACACTAGTTACATGAAAGTTTTAAAAATTAGATTGGATTGCTGATAAACTAAAACTAGGTTATACATTATCACTGAATCAAGTTTTCTTTTTTCAATAATTAGCTTGCTAACTTACCTTAATACTATTCGTCACTGGAGTTTATAGTTCAACTAAACTAAACATAAAGCTCGAATATCATAAAATTTTACTTAATCGTTCTAAGGTCACCGCTACCCTTGAGCTATTGTAAGCTATATTAATATACAGATGTTTAAAACATTACCTTGATAAACTGATTTGCACCCAATGAATATTAATGACCGGCCAATTATCGGCCGTCCGTCAGTGAGCTATCATCATTCAGACAAGACAATTATACACCCAAATTGCCATTACTCTTTGGCGTATGTATGGAAAATAAAATTATGCCGATATTGATATTTGAATTTCAAAAGAACGAAATTGATTTTCGATAGTGAAAATGCAGATTATTATTTTGTTAAAATAAGAGGATTTTTGTGATAGTAGAGATTTTATTGGGATATGTAATGTTATGTTATGAAATGAATATTATTAGAGTACAGTTGTTTGAAGTTCGAGGAGTCGAATCCTGTAATTTTGAAGCCAAGTTTTCCTGTGGTCACCTACCTCGGTAAGGTGACCTTATAGGTTTTCAACCGCAAGAAAACGACATTTGAAGCAACATTGTTTGATGCCTTGTAATAGTACTCTTACTTTTTCTACCTATATCATTAAAAATACGGAATTCACCAACCCTATTCAATCCATGAGTGTCGTAAAAGGCGACTGAGGAACAAAGCATTGAAAGGAGAAGGCAAACTTGATACAAATCCTATACCAAGCCATCTGGCTAACGCGATATGTTAGGCCAAAACCCCCTTTTCGAGAAGAGGTCTATGACTACAAATAGACTCGTAAAGGTTTTTGATGTGATGTTAATATATTTTGATGATTGTATATGATATGAACTCACGTATATATAGGCATCCTGTCGCCTTCTTTAAACCAGAACATGAGTGCTACTTCACTCACGGGGGCCGCTAAATCGCAAGGCAAATACGTCGTGCTGCCAGGTGCGGACCAAACTTGAATTACATCTGAAAACAAAATGAAATAAATTATTGTTATTAAAATTTAACAAAAGAAATGACAAAAAACAACAATAAAAACATTCAACAATCGCATTTTGTTCTTATTAGACTTTTTAGTCTTTTGGTGGTAAATGCTTGACATTTATTTTTAGTAAGGTCATGGTAACTCATATTAGGTAAATGACAACGAGTGACTACTGAGAGATAAGCTTGAAACTTTCTTAAGTAAGAAACTCAATTCAACATAAAGTTTACACTCTTAGGTACTACCCTTATGAGTAGAAATCGATTCTAACATTAATAGTCCATAGCTCCGCTTCACCCAAAAAATATACCCATCAAACACATGAATAAGAAAAACTTCAAACGGCCTCATTATATTCGAATTCACATTCAAAAGATAAAAGATTCTCCAAAGGAAATCATCGGAATGAGGGGGGGGGGGGCATGAAAAAGAACCGTTTGGTATTGTCCGTCACATTAGTGCAGGAAAATCTCGCGTTTAATGACGACCCTCGCGCTTTTGTGTACCCCCCTTGTCGTGTTCCTCCCTGCTAACTCGATTCACACGTTTCGAGGCCTTTGATCTCTATTCTCTTTCAGGATAGGCTGTCCATGAATGCTACTTCTTGTATTAGTTTATTAAGTTTTCACTATTCTCTACATAAATTGAGTTCCATTCTTGAGGCTTATGCCGAACTAAGGAGGCGAGGACAAGAAGTTCTTTAACACTAATTTTGTTTCGATTTCTTGGCACTACTTTATACAAACTGTAGCTGGTTATAGCTATATATATAGTTAGCGAGAGAGAGAGAGAGAGGAGGTTAGAGCCTTGATAACTTAACTCATTCAGTGAATAGAAACGAAAGAATTAATTGAAAAATCCTGATTTGTTCTTAGTGAACGATTGAAACGGCTCTCTGTGAGTAAGTATGTAAAATTTGTTTTGCTAAAGTTGTCTCAAAATATTTTAGTGATGTGATGGCCCCTCTACACTATGTCGTATTGGACGTTTTGTCGTCTCCCCTTCATTACGTCATACTACGCCACTACTTAGGCGAAAGACTTGTGATTATATTTCTCTTTATTGTATTTTGTTATAATTAAATTTCCTTTGATTTTCGACCTTTGTTGTTTCTATCCTTATTAAGAATTGTTTCTGTTTTGTTTCTATTTAGAATTAGACTATTTTTTACTGAAACAACATTTCTTAGAAGTGTTCAAAGGAATCATAGTAAATTCTAATATCTCGATATTTGTATTTTTTTAATTTTGTTTGAAATAAGGCTGAGTATAAACGTTATATAAGCAAGTCAACAATTAAAAAAAATGTTAATAGCATTAAAGTGAATTTTGCTATTCTCAGAGAAATTAATTTAAACCATTAAGTCTTTCAATTCGCATTATAGTAGGTAAACAATTTTATGCGTTTATATTAAATGGTGTTTAAGCGATATACTTTGAATGAAGTTCAAATTTGCGTTGCTACTTAGACTCTTTAATCTGACTGTAGTATATTTAGGTCTACCGCCATCATTGAACAATACTTATACTATATTTATTTAAAAAAATGTGATTGGGGAACTATGAACTGATCTTAATTTTCTTTCATTTAAGTGTTATACGAATGTAGTTGAATGTATTCCAAACACATTTTTGTTTAGGTAAAAGGAGATGACAGTAAAAATCATAATTATTCAGACCTATTACAACTACAGCTGATTTGAACATATATTAATAGGTACTTGTCACGGAGAGCTAATTATCCTATTTTAAATGT
Organism: Hyphantria cunea; assembly: GCA_003709505.1. NCBI lineage: Eukaryota > Metazoa > Arthropoda > Insecta > Lepidoptera > Erebidae > Hyphantria > Hyphantria cunea. The sequence goes on from PKRV01000289.1 coordinate 134,745, forward strand.
AAATGAAAAGTTATCGAATAATAATTTCCATTGAAGAGACAATGATAGTAATTCAGTTGTTGTCATCACTAAACTAAAATTCACTAAAATGTATTGTTGAATTATATAATTTAATCTCACCTGCCTCCAGACGTTACTTCTTTTCAACTTTTGTTGGTACTGAACTAAATATAGTGAAAGCTGGGATGTAAGATATCGAAAAATGGATTGCAAGCAGATGAGATTAAAGTATGTAATTTAACTAAAAACTTTAGTGAATTTTAGTTTAGTGATGACAACAACAGAATTAACACCAATGTTTAACAAAATTGGATTGAACTCAATACAGTTGATTTGAAAACAATGATCGTTCCATCGCCATAAATATAGAAGTCAGACTGATTTCAATGTAATTTGCCATGTATGTATTTTATTTCTTGAAGAAGAACATAGGTTACTATTTAGCGCGATAGCCGACAAACACGCGGGTATTAGAAATTTTACCGTGATAGAGTCACGTTTCGGCACGAACGTGCCGGCTCGACAGGAGTGATACCACTTCCTCACAGAACACTGGTCTGAATCAGCTGTGTTTCACCAAGTGAGTGATGATACCGGAGGCCCAAATTTTTTTTTGTTTGTTGTCCCCCTCGGTCCTTCACCCCACCGGCTTGCGGCGAGCGGTGTGTCGGAACACACCGCTCGCCGCAAGCCGAACGAATCGAACTGACTAAAACCATATGGTGTGCCACTCTGCGCCTGAGACGGGAGAGATCCCGGAACCACTTTCTTACGCCATCCGGACCCCTGCCAGCGCCTGTTGCGTAGCGAAGCGGGTACCGTCAGCTGATAGACTCTCAATTTAGGCGACGTACGGCACACACGTAACGTCACCCCCTCGCAGCTAGCCTGTGAAGCAGCTGGAGGGGAAAACCCGTCCCGCCCATCCGCGGCCACACTCATGGCGGCATGAGGCGCTGGTTGGCGCGCCTCCACTCGGACCCGGTTCGCCGGCGGCGGATCGGGTCCGAGTGGAGATCGTCCTCCACCGCCAGCGTGTGATGGGCCGAGTCCTCACTGCAGTCGCAGTGGTGACAGGTGGGACTCAATTCCCTCCTGGCGACCGAGTGCAGGTAATTACCAAATCCCACGGGGGTGTTTCGGCCAAGGCGCACGCCGCCTCTGTCGATACCGTGCGCTAGCCGTGTATGGCTCTGACCGCCAATACCCTCTGAGGGCGCCTGAGGCGCGCCTTATTATGGGCGGTCAGAGCCGACACCCATACCGGTGCGCTATACAGCGCCATAGACCGGACAACCCCCGTGAAGAGGTCTCTTGTTGCGATACTGGTTCCACCCAGATTAGGCAAATGTCGCCCAAAGGCAGTGTCGAGACCAGCTTTGGAGCAAGCTACTGGAAGTGCTCCTCGAAGACCCACCTATCATAAGATACCGGAGGCCCATACTCAGACCCTTCCCCTATCCCTCAAAGGCTGGCAACGTATTTGTGACGCCTCTGGTGTTGTAGTAAGCGGCGGTAAGTAATTACCGCCGTCCGTGTACACCCACACGGGCGGCAGTAATCGCTTACTATCAGGCTCGTTTGCTCTCTATTCCAAAAAAAAGATGTCTCTCTAAAAAATAATGTATAAGCTTAGCCATTTTAACTCAAAAATAAAGTTATGAAAATGACAAACACTATACATTTACGACGTTAAAATTTAGATGAAGAAAGCAGACATATTGTGCGAGAGAAAATGAAAAATGGCGACGTTAGAATAAATAGTGGCTCTGTACAGCTGACTTGGGAGTTTTTCGCATGTCTCCACACATTAATAAGCCCTAACACAAATTGGAGGGAGCGGGTAGTATGGTTTGGCGTAAGATGTGAACTTCTTGCTTTCGGGATAGTTCATGCAACAAACCATAGTAGTGCTTAATTTTTTGACAAATAAAAATTGGTGTTTATAATATAATTTGCTATTCTGCGTATCATCTTTTTCTTCTTTTAATGACATTGCAACCAGTTAATAAGCTATTTCTAATCAGCCAATGTCAAGTATTTAAAGTCTTCGTTGTGAAGAAATTAATGAGTGAGGCGCTCATAGCTCAGTTGCACTCGGTGATTAGAAACAATCACCGAGGGTAAGCAACGATGGCGCGGTCAGTACCTGGATGGGTGACCGCTAGTGGCATGTCATTATGAGCGTCTCCGTGATTCGGAGGTCACGTTAAGCAGTCGGTCCCGGTTGTTATCATACGATAACAGTCGTGAAGCTTAGTTGGAGGCGTTCGGGCGGCTTAAAAACACCCAACGGCACGGTTTACGTAGCCACATCGTATTCTTGCTCGAGACCCGAGCCCAGCAGTGGGGCATTATTGGTTATTGATTGAGCCTCAGTTACATCAACAACCACGGTTACCGCCGCGACGCAAATGAAAAAAATGTCTAAAGTATCCTATGTCCGTCTCAATTTTCAGCCAAATCGGTGCTGCCATTCTTCAACCTAACACGATTTTTTTTATAAATATATACTAGCTGACTCCCGCCGTTTTACCCGTGGTTATTGTTTCTATATTTATAGTTAATTCTTAAGTAAGTTTTCGTAATTCTTCTGATTTTCCACGAAAATTTTTATTTTGTTTTCTTTCATAAGAACCTTCTTTGACAATAACAAACACAACGATAAAAAAATGCGAAATTGGTCCAGCCGTTTACGCGTGAAAGCTTGACCAAGGGTATAAGGTATTCATTTTTAGATTAATGTACGAAATAACATACAACAATAACTAATGTCTACTGCAATTCCCGCAACATGACCGTAGGCGTAGGTTTTCAACGAACACAAATCGCATGTATCTAGTACATATGAATTTTATGTACATAATAATAATAATAATAATAAAACGCTTAACTGTACACAGGTAACTAAGTATATGACTTAATACTAGGTCAGTTCAAGTGGCGTCCTTATTGCTCAAAGGAAACCTCTTCCAGGCAACCGTCTATATATATATAATAATGAATCCCTATTTGCCTTGTTCACGCCATCAAGCGTAAACGGCTACACCAATTTCGCTAACTCTTTTATTATTTGTTATACTAGCTACCGATGAATGCTATAGGCTATATATAATCACGCAAAGACCAAAAGGAGCCGAGCATCGATGAAAAATACAACAAGAACGAGGCAAATTCATTCCTTTTCAGAGACGTTGACAAATTTGCACGGGTTAGTGTATTATATTTTCCGTCATGAATCCGTGCGAAGGGTTGCTGCCAGTCTAAAATAGAGTTACTGGACGTTCTGCCCTATTATTATTTAAGTTAACTGTATTTTTTCCGCTTGTACCTATTCTCTAAGCCACACAACTAATAGGTAGTAAAGTATACCATCTCCCTACTTCGTCAGTACACTCGTTTGACCGATTTATGGCCTATTATGCTACTGTTATAGTCAATTTGATAGCTCTTAAGTATCTCAATCGCAATTTCTTTCTTGAGTTATATACTAATAAAGTTTATATTTCAGATAGCAATATATTTATTAAGTTGTTATATTTTATAAATAAAACTTTTAATATACAGTACCTTTATCTGGAAAAATTACAGCTTTCGTACATGTTTAATTAATGTAGTTTCTTTCTGTCCATATTTAACATTTCGACATCTATATTTATATTTATTGACATGTGATCAAACTTTGTAATAAAAAACAATAGTTTATGTGGATTTACTTTAAAATGTTATATTATAAATTAACAAGTAGATTAGTTAATGAAAATCCTTCTCAAATTTATGTTTTTTTCCTATTCGAGATTTACAGAATTTGTAGCTTCCTCAGCTCCCTTAGGTTACCATACAAACCAATCCATTAATAATAATATAAAAAAGATCTTCTCAGATATTCTGAATTATCTGTATTTAAATATTCAGCTAAATAAACCAAAACTCATGCTCATTCGTTTCGCAATCAAGCATCTGTATCATACGGCATAAAGTACCCAGCAATTAAATCTTAATCGAGTGGATCGTTAGCACTGGAATGTAATGGTTGACATAATATGGCGCTGCTTAGTCATAAGGGAAAAATTTTATATATGCACTTAATAATTGATAATCGCCCTATGTGAAAATTAGCGGGAACATCATGTGAATTTATGGCAAATACACCCAAAAGCAATGGGATCACATTATGTGAAGATACTTGAATGGCGCTATAGCCATTATTGTAGATAAATAAATGGCAGTCCTAAGGACAGCCGATAGAAGTGATAGCTTATTACTGACAATGGTATTTATAAAATTAATGACAAAAAATTTGAAATTTCATATTGTTTAAATTATCAACCTCAAACATTAGCATATCTGTGACGCGAACCCATAAGATTTTCCAGTATAAAAAGTGCTCAATGCGGCCAAAGAAGTTTTGTTGACGTCAGCATGTGACGCGTGACAGTGACGCGAACTCATAAGATTTCCCCCCTACCAAAAATTGATTTTTGTTTACCTAAAAAGTTCTCAACGCACCTTAAGGAGTTTTCACTTCAAAAATATTTTAATTCATATATTATTTATTTCGTTAAATAAAGCACTATATCAATACACAGAGCGTTGTGGAGAGAAAAATATTAATAGTTGAAGTTGCAAGAGAACCCCAATTTATAATAAACATCGTTATACATTTATCGGTTTCAACTTAAAGTACAAATTTTGCTGAAGTAAAACCTATACACTTTTTTAGAAAACATTTCCTTTAAAAAAAAATAACTATTAAAATTAAGACGAAATTTTGTTACCTTTCATTTACAAACTTTTAACTTCACAAGACTTGTTATCTGTGAGTGAAGCTCGTTCAAGTTTAGTATTTTTCAAGAGCAAGTAAATAATTCGTGTGCTTTACACAACACTTAAAAAAATAACCAAACCTGTCTATAGGATTGTCTAGAGAATAAAAGTAAATCGGAATACCTGCAGTGATCTTTATAAGTCGATCTAGACAGCCATGGAAATTAAACTTTTCCATTTCTAACTCCATTTGTCCGGCACCGAACGGATCAAGCGGGCTTCGTCCCGCACATTTATTGCGTTCAGAATCCAGGAACAATTTACATACAACCTGGGTTCGTAATCCCTGGTATCGTTTGGAGAGAAATCAAAGTTTAGGATTTTCAAAGGGTCCGTCCGAATCTACGGATTAATTTTGATAGGGTATCTGGCTTCAGGTGTTTACGGAATTAATTTTGCCACTGTTATTTTAATTCAAAGGGTGATTAAGAATTTTGCTCTTTATACTATTGTTTCATATACTTACAATCAGTGTATGAAACGTTTTTAATATTTTTGTTGAAAAATTCAGTGTCGGTTGTCTTGTATTTGATTGTAGTGGCTGTTCATCATTTATTGAAAATTACGTAATACACAAAACATATATATATATATATATATATAAATAATACACAATATTACAAAAAAATCTAACAAATATTAAATATTAGCAAATATCTACATCTCAGGCGAACCCTATCTTTTTTATGATGAATCTGTATAACCAATCACAAGCATGTTGACGCCTATCTGGACCAGTGACTGTGAATCAATCGCTTGAGAGAACCTTTGGAAATTAATGCAATTGCTGTGAATAATTATTTTAAAATTTGAATCTCTTGATTTATTTTTTATTTATTGAATTTTGTATTCGATTTTATGTACTTTAGTGATGTCAATGAAGTTATATTAATATAATAGATTAAACGAAAAAATGAATTTATAACGCCTTTTTTTTTAAGTCCCTGTTTCCAAACTTTCTCATTGTTTATCAATATATTCTAGAAGGAAATTGTTAAATTTAATATTGTGGTGACTCCACCAATACAATAATGTTTTAACATTTTGTCTCTGCAGTGTTTACATTGGTTCTCCATGATAACATATAAAGTTGGATATGAAATTACAGATCTGATGCCTTAACAACTCCCGTGATTAGCCTAATTCTTAGTGCTTAAAATCTATAAATTTGAAAGTTAATATTTTATTTTACTATTAAATCAATTTTAAATACTGACACTAACACTAAAATGTAAGTAAATATGTTTCAATTGATAATACACTAGTTACGCCTCGAGTTGATATAGAACTAATTGAATGGTCCAGAAAATAAATAAATAAATACTATCGGACATTTTAAAACACAACGCCATCTAGTCCCAAACTAAGCAAAGCTTGTACTATGGGTACTAGACCAACTGATATTAATACATATATATTTTTTTTGTAAATACATATTTATTATACATAGAAAACACCCAAACTCCGACACAAATATTTGCAGATCATAGAAACATTTGGTCCGACTCAGGAATCGAACCCGAGACCTCTAGCGTAGCAGTCGCATACGCTACCACTGCGCCACCGAGGCAGTCGAAAATTGTACGCTACTCTATAAGTTTCCATAAATGCAACGTGTTATTAAGAGTAAGGTTATTAAAAGATCTATCCGGCAAGTCTTCAAAACTATTAAAACTGCCTTCAAAAGAAAACGTATTGAATTATTTAAAAGAAAAATCCAGACCGACTATTTTTTCTTTAAATTTTAATGCGTCACACTCACGACTAAGACGAATCTATTGATACGAATCACATAAAAATATGACAAGCTGTTTAGGCTCTAGGGTGTGTTAAAAAAATATACACACATACATATATCCACTCGAAAAATATAACCCTTCTTCTTTTGCAGTCGGTTAAAAAGCCGCACATATACCCACCGAGGTGGTATGTAAAATCATTTTATTTCTGCTAAACACGGGCTGAAAACGGAAAGAATATTTGTTTTTATAAGCGAGTATAGACTAAACTTTTCGCTAATTTCAGATTACTATACTCGTATATAAAACCCCATATATATAACCCCCAAAACTCAGTGATCGTAACTCGGAACCGACAACTTGTACTGAAAATTTTAATCATAAAATATTAGATATTGTTCGTATTGATGCTTCCGTAGTCATTAAGCCTGACCCTTATTATCCCCTTAAATATAAGCAGGCATTCGCTGTTACTAACGCTTCGGCATCTATTAAAGCTGAAACTGTTCCAACTAATCATAATGGGACCGGTCGTTGAGGCGAGACCTGTCTTAGTAATGGTCGAACTACGTTTGGTATTAGAGAAAATCGGTATTATTTATCAGACTGTTATGGATTGCGAACAATCGTATCTGTTAAGTGAATCTTTGTATTTTAACAACTTTGCTTATTGAAACCATTCTTTTTAGTCCGTGCCGTTATTTCCCATGTCTTTTGAGGTCGGCCCTCCTAGTCTTTTTTGCTACTTCTACTGCGCTACTGTGTCATTTTCGGTTGCAATCCCGTCCTCTTTAGGTCGTTTTCAATTGTCCCTATCCAAGTTGTCAGTGGTCTACCTCGACTTCGCTTAGACTCCTCAGTGTTCATGGTGCAACTTGTCATATGATACTTTGCGCGCAGCGCCGGATTCTGTTTTTTTTATTTGATGAATACCAAGCTTCAGGTTACTATCGTGCAATGAAGTACTTATTATTTACTCGTTTTGTATATCCATACAAGTGGGTGGTTTAGTGACCCTGATTGCTGGTCAACGATCGAGGTCTGACTGTTACAAACGACAAAGAGTAAAATTTCCTGATGAGCATTGTTATTTATTCTTTTTACGTTACCATAATATAGACTCTGTTTAGTTAAGGATAAGACGTAAACGAATGGGGTTACACTAATATTACTAAAGAGGTATTTAAAAATATTGTTTTTACAGACAAAACATTATGATTAAAACATCTGTGTTAATACATGCTAAGAAAACAAATGAACATCATAACTATTATAAAGGATGACCCAAAAACTTCCCATGACGAATAAAATATTCCAACCATGACGTTACCTATTCAAATCAGTGTTCCTCGCAAAAACCGTACTACAGATTGCGAAATATAATTGACGGTTCGGTCCGGTTCAAAACTATGGAGAGAGCTAATTGTGTTCGTGAGATGAATATGTATGAGTCTCATCGATCCTGCGGCTAACGAATATGAGAGCTTTCTGAATCGTATCCAATATCAAAATGTTGGCGCTGAACTTTGTATTGTCATGGAAGCTGCGTTTATATATTTGTAATTGTCATTACACAAATCAATTGTATTGCACTTGTTAACGAACTCAAACTTTACTTGTCTGGTTTCACTATATGGATCTGTCAAAGTTTACATTACAAAAAGTACATAGAGTTGGTAGGTTTTATTGAAGAAAAAAGGCTGTGTCTTGGGGATTTTACAAAAATACATGAAACGGACACAAAAAAAACCTAGACTCAGAACAACTATTTGGGGATCACAAAAAGTGTTCTTCCTGTGGGATTTCAACCCATGAACAAACAACTTTTGGCGCAGTAGAGAGCGGCTCGGCGACCGCTTCAACCATTAGACCAACAAAAAGATTTCAGTTTTAGATGTGAGTTAATTAGTCAGCATGAATTCATGAGATATAGACCTTTACTTCAATTTGTACCAATACGCCGGAACAGTCGTATTTTTTAACGTTGCTTTTTACCAAGTAAATGTGGGTTATTGACACGATTAAGAGAATTAAGTTGAAAAAAATAGCGGCAAGAATCGATCCTTACATCTAAAGTCGATTTTGAACGATTATCACATGCCTAGTAACAACACACCAATTCATGTCAAAGCTGCTATCATTCATATAAGTCATAAAAGAAGCGAAGGATGAAGGCCACCACCTGATCCTCAGCCGCTGTTAACGACGCTATTAGGTAAGTGTTTTTATATATGTTGAACATGAATCACACTTATAAATTATATACATGTTTTATTCATGAAAGTAAATAAATGTTATGTATTTTCCTTAAAATTTTAACTCGTATTTATCCTAATCATCAGCATGTCCTTATGTAAAAAATGAATCAGGGTCATGAAAAGGGTCAGATTTATTTGAAAATACCATGGCGGCCTAGTGATGCTTTTTTTTCATTGGGAATCCGGTCTCCCACTCACCAACGAAGCACGACAATGCTATCATTTTAAGTTGATACTCTGTGCGAGAGAAGTACCGGCCCAGTGAATCCGGGATGTTCGTACTGAAATCAGCGTGTCTCTACTAAGAGTTAAACAAAGTGAAGAAGTTTACAAGAAACCTAAAAATTTATGACTTTTACCCAAAACCTTTACCCAAAAATTACATCATTGTTCGGAAGGTATTTTTAAAGTCTTTTAAGAAGATATGACCTCATTTACTGCAATAAAATGTAACAAATTAGAGGATATTTTCTGAAAATAAATAAAATATTAGTACACAATGCTGTCATATGTGACAAGTTTGAACTAATATTAGCCCTTAACGATGCTATCCAGCAGCCCAGCATACATTCGGCTTCCGGCCTTCCTTTCAACATTCACAATAAGGCAAGGACCATTACCTCTTTCGCTAGAAATTGGTCCTCTTCGCGAGATGACCGCTATAAACTTGAATAAACCATGCCTAACGGTTCTATCTAAGGGGAAATCTTACCAGAGAACGTGTATTTTATACTATATGTTGGCCAAGTTTAGGATGTATTAGTCCAGTAGTGGCACAAATTCTGTACTCAAGCGAAACAAAAACTGTTATGGAATTTGAAGGTTAAAACTCGTTATTGATGTGACCGTGTTGAGTCATCAGTTAGAATTTAACTACTTATACTAAAAATCATCATCATTATCATCAGCCTATCGCAGTCCACAGCTAGACATAGGCCTCTCCAATTGCACGCCACTTAGTACGAACCTCGGCTTCTCATCCAGCTCGTTAATACTAATAATAACTGGACAAAATCGAAAGTGTTTACCGTCTTCGAACTTTGAAGTCGATTAAAAATATAAGAGACATTTATTATAATCAAATATTTATGACCCAAAAAGGCAAGCATATATATTTTGCGTACAATTATTTGCACTTAGAGGAAATCAAAGCCACGACATCTGTCAAATGCTTGTTCCTGTGTCATATTATAGACCAGCGTCCTTTTATATAATTTCTGGTAGGTATTTCTTTTTATCTCTTTTCCTAACATTAGATATTCTACTATTATATAGTGAGACGAACAAGTAATGAATTATAAAAAGAAACGTGTTTTTTTTTTTGTACTTAGTCTCATTCTCACATAAAAATACGACAAGCCGTTTAAGCTCTAGAGAGTGCCAACGAAATATACACACACATACAGACATATATAAACATACATACACTCGAAAAACATAACGTTCCTTTTTTAGCAGTCGGGTAAATAGATCGAATAGTAGACTAGTGTTTGAAACTTTTGAAATTTTGGTTTCACAAGTTTGTCAGTTTTAAACACGGTTATATTATGAGATAAAGGTGTCTCGAGTAATCCTATTTCCTTTTGAAATTATAGGTTTCTAAAAATATTAACAAAAAAAGCCAACCAACAAATGATTGAATTTGAATTAAAAAATGAAAGGATTGAAATTCAAAAATGATTCAAGCTAGAAAAACAGTTTTCGAAGAATTGCAAATTTGTTTGCAAATAAATTTTTAAACGAAATTTACTGACGAAACGTTTTTAACAGCGACTATATGAATTTGTGTTTCTACAGTCGATTTATCCATTCAAAGGTTGCCTGTAAGATATTGCTTTTTAGCGATAAGGCCACCATTTGTACATGGTCATTATGTTGTTTAGCTCAAAAATAACCGTATCAATTGGTGTACAATAAAGTTTATTCTATTCTGTTCTATATTTAATCGTGCACTGTTAGAGATACCAATTATTAGTTACTATTAACAAGACAAACACTAAAACTATTCTCAAAATAACTATAGTATCAGCACATCCAGAATGTTAACCCCTCAACTACGCATTTTAAAATATTTTTTCTACAGGATGAACCAACCCTAACTCACTCGACGAAGCATTCGCAAGCCCCACATTGTCAGGCATGCAAAATTAATACATCATGGTCCATCCGTCTGCCGGCTTTATCTCATTAACTCACTAGTTAGTCAGCTAGATGATTGAGTATGCTGTTATCGTGTGTCGACAACGCTCGCTTTTGGAGAAATTAAATAAATTTTGCTCGTATTAATTTGTGCTAGGTCATGGTACTTTTTGTTCTTTTTCTTTGGTTTTGGAAAATATTTGTTTTTTTATAAATGCCAAAATGACTTTACTCTGCCTGATGGAAAGCATAAGCATAATCCAAGGGTGATAGTCAGCATACTCATTGTGAATGCAGACAATGCTAAAATTCAGCATGCTTCTGTATTATTGAGTCTCCGGTCTCACTGTTACCAACGAAACATGACAGCACTGCTGCTGTCTTTTTATGTTGATCTTCTGTGCGAGAGTAAAAGTCGTGCCGACCCAACAGTGCTTAAATCAGTGTGGCTCTACTACTTTGATATTTATTTGATAATTGATGAAACTTGCTGAGTGAGCATGTCAAAGAACAAATATACAAAACATAATTGTGTAAATATCCTTTGACAGTCCACTGGGCATAGGCTTCTCAGGTGGCCACCCAAGTAACGCGCACGTCGACTGGCGGCGAGTTTATGGAAAGCCCGCCCCACTAGACACTAATGCAGTTTTGGAATTTTCCTCGAAAATTTTAAAGTTCCTTTAAATCTACTAAAATACATATTTTTGGATTCGGCATACAATTTTCTACCAATTAGTATTTACATACACTGGAGAATTTAAAAACATATTTTACTTAAATATAAAATTAGTTTTGACCTTCTTATCACGCTGTCTATACGCATATAGGGTTTATTTTAAGTTTTCGTTTCTCCTAGCAGTGATGCTATTCTGCATATTTTGCGTCAACCACCTCTTACGATACCCATAGGGATGAATGGCGGTGGTGTCATCAGTATTCTTAATTCATTACCACACGTAGAACGAGTTGTTTATTTATAGCAGCATACTATTTAGTTGGCAACGCACTTGTGATGCCTCTGGTGTTACGGGTGTCCATGGGCGGCGGTAATCACTTACCATCAGGCGATACGCCTGCACCTTTGCCCCCTATTCCATAAAAAAAGAAAAGAAAGAAAAGAATTTATGTTAAGTATATTTCATGAACACAAATATCTACTGCTTATTAACCTATTCATTCTTAATTAATACCCAATGAACAGCATCCAATGTTCTCATAACGCTTGAAATATTCAATTACACGATCATTAGTCAACTATAAAAATCAAATATTAGAAAAAAACAAATTTTTAAAGTGCTAATAACAAATCAGTTTTAATGTACATTATCGAAGAATACGGTCACAACCGACCGCAGGCTGCTACAAAATCTGTGGTCTGATTTTAACGCCGTATAACAGACCTTATTAATAATACAAATCATAAACAATTTTATTTACAGTTTTAGTAACAATACACTGCAATATCAGTTTTTTATCACATACTCGTATAGCTGACATTAAATTTTCTATGACATAACAAAAAACAAATGTCCATATTCCAATTTTTTTTGTGGAGGAGTTTGTAATTTATTAAAAACAAGTCATACCAGACCTTGCCAACATTTTTATAAAGCCGTGCAATATAAAATACGATCCAAATTACTTTATAGGATTGTTGAAAAATATTTAATAGCAAATATTTTTGGCGAAAATAATTCTAACAAATTAATGAAATACTTAATGAATCCTTCGTGGAACAGACACAGTTAAATATCACAGGGCAATATATTACGAGAGAACACAATAAGAAATTCAGAACGACTGCAAACAATACATATTTGTGAATGAGAATGTTCATTTACTGAGATAGCATTCAAAGTTACTAGACAGTCGATATCTTTGTTCTCAATGTGCGTAGAGCTAAGTATATCATAGATAAGGCACTAAGGCTCACGAATATCTGTGATTCCGACAAGTTTTTCTATGTATATAGACTGACCTTGATTCGGAGATCACGTTAAGCAGTCGGCCCCGGTTGTTATCATAGGATAACAGTCGTGAAGCTTAGTTGGAGGCCTTTGGGCGGCTTAAAAAACATCGTACGGTAAGATTACGTACCCACAACGTAGTCTTGCCAGTCCCCAACCCGCACTTAGCCAGCGTGGGGACGTATGGCCTTAACCCTCTTCTGAGAGAAGACTGAGCCCAGCAGTGGGACATTATAGGTTGTTGATTGATACATTGACTTTATATCATAAGTGACAATAGTTGCAGTATAATAATAATGCCTGACTGTTAAATGGAGGACAACTTAAGAGGAGTGGATTTATATATATATAAATAGAAAATATTACGTATAAAATTTCCATGATATTATTACCAATAACTTTATAAATTAATGCCAATGTCATCGTAACTTTTCTTATAGAAAATAATATGAAACAGAGAAGACTTTTATATTTGTTTTGTTTCAAACTTTTAAATACCATATTTTATTGTAATACGATAGGATTAAGGTCGAAAGTACGTTAGACTAAAAGTCACCAAGCAGGTTAAAACTGATTTAAATGTACTTATAATTATTAAACCAATATTATAAAAAGTAACTCTTTCTATCCTATCTGTATGTTACGCTTTCAGTGTTAAGCACCATTGAACTGATTTAGGTGAATGGAAAATGGCAGATCCTGATGACAGCTGGCATTATGTTATGGATAAATACGAAATCATAAGGCTAATATTCTGTGGATCATCTCAGTTTTGTTTCAGTTTGTTTTGATGCGCTTATCACATTTTTGGAACAGTACTAAAAGAATTTTAATCTTGATCATTAAATTGTTATAACTGTATTAATAAGACGCATTTTTAAGATTTTTAAGCATGCCATCTTTGACGTGTACTTGGTTTCAAAACTAGATGGCGTTGCGTGGCATTTTATATTATTTTAAAATATATATTGCATGAAAATTATAAAGTATTTTTAACGATATTTATGAACGAATTTAGCAATGTATTTAGTAGAGAGAGAACTTTAGTGCTCTGGCAATCCCCGAAACCATTTCTTGGCAAACCGAGTGGTGCGTATGTGGAACTCTCTGCCGAAAACTGTGATTAGTGCTCCGAATATAAACATTTTTAGAAAAAGACTTGGTAAACATTAAAAAACATAAGTGTAATGATACACATTCTTTAAGCTGCTAGTATATTAAATATAATAATAAAAATAATTTAAGACTTTTTTCAAGCTAAAGCCCATCAACCGTTTTAGACTAATTCCCACATAAGATCGTTGTTTACATGCATTAAAATAAATAAAGTCCAATTTTCAACAATCAAAAAACCCTTTTATGATAAAATTAGTTCTTCCCAATGCTTCTCCTGTCTATTTATACTGAGCTCTGGCTACCGAGCGTCCGATACGATTGTTCAGAGCACTTTCCAAGTTGCGCATTCAATTTGCATCCAACAGTGTTGCTGCAACGCTCATTTTTACTTAAAACTGGGGCGGCCTCTGAAAAAAAACTACCCACATTGTTCGAACGTCCCGTACTTGCTTAAAATAGCACCCATTGCGTATATTTTATAATATTTTATCTTATGAAAATAAAAACTAAACCATTACTATATTTTATTGGTTTTCAAAGGAATATACTTTTATGATTGACATTTAAGTGTGTTAAAATTAGATCTTTATCAACGAACAGTCATGCCGTAAAGTCAAATGAAAACCAGTCATTATTTTAGTATCCTATAAAAATATCCAATCAAAAAGAATTGTGAGGATATGTTTGTTTGTTTATTTAGTTTTACCGGACTATTGCCACACTCAGCCTCTTTACTGGGCCGTTGTTCGTGGGTTTGTCATCTTCCTACTCCAAACATCCCAGATCATCCCAGTAGTCCAGTAGCCTTTTCAGGCACGACATTTTGCTGGGAGTGATGTCCACCCATTGATCTGCCATACTTCTGCATTCTGTGAGAACGTCGTCAGGAGCGTCGCTACTACCTCTATGCATCCCCTGCACAGAGGGCTGTGTGTTACGCCTATAGTGAATAGGTGCTTGTTTGAGGGATAATGCACAGTCAGGATATCTATGATATGCACAGCCAGGATATCTATTTTCAGTCTAATCAGATTGCGGACTAGTCTTTTTGATGCTATCGGAACTGCACTTTTTGTTTGCCTGCATCCATCGTTGTTTTCCCATTCGATTTTGTGTTTTTATTTGGTTTTGGCACGCAGCCATATTTTATTTTGGCTTGGGGCAAGGGTTGTTGTGGTTCCGGTCAACAAACTGTCATTTCTGATCCCCTTCTGGCCAATCTGTCTGTAGCGTCGTTATCTATTGAGTTTATATGCCCTTTTATCTCTTGTGAGGATAAATGCAGGTACATGTCTTTTTTTGTGCCTGAGTCACAACAAAACTGCTGATTATCTCTTTTTTAAATAAATTAGCTGCCAAAATGACTCTACTCAACCTGATGGAAATCATAAGGTGGTTAACATCCTCACGCATGCGTGGTGACCCGCACTACGGATGCCTAGTGAGATGCTTTTTAAGTTTTGCTCGAAAGCCCCAGGATTATAGAAGATCTACTACTATACAGAGGGGAAATACGTAAAATATAGGACGGAGATAGTTAACATTATGGATAATTAAATAGAGTACTTTTTATGAAAAACGATTCAATAGTCAATATCGCTAAAATGAGTTCTAACCTGAGTAAAGCCACACAATAATAGTATATAATATAACACGTATTGCTCATTATCCTTCATTAACCTTTGATGCAGCAGCGGCTTTTGTGTGTGTAAATTATGGTTGATATTCTCAGAAGATTATGCACCCGTTATTTAATATTAGGAGTGATTTGTGAAGATAATTACTCTGAATAATTATGCAATACCTAAATGTTATTACTGGTTAGCATTGATATATGCTTAATGGCAAACTGTAGCTTTTCTACTGACATATTATGTATTACTGCCTCGGTGGTGTAGTGGCAATGTATGCGATTTTTGTGCTGTTTTATGGATATTATTTTAATATACTAGAATGGTACATTAATTTTCTAAAATCAAGATCATCTAGGTATCTGTATGGGTTTGATGGTAAATAAAAAATTGGTGGCCTAAAGTTTGGAACGATCGTAGTTTCGACATAAATTTTGACAACTCTTGATTTTGTAAGGACATGCTTGTGAGACAGATCCGGCTCTGTAGGGATCTTTGGGAGAGGCCTATGGTGGCTGTAATGGTCCAGAGGTAGACTGCAACGGGCTAGTGATTGTGACGCTTTACAATACAAGTATGAGTCTCCGAGGACAAATTAAACTTTGGTAGTTTTAAATATAGATTTATATTTTAGTTGAGTCGAGACAAGGAGTTACAGTTTGCGGAATACATAGTCGACGAAATAAGCACGCGTCAGTACTATAATAGTAATTTTAACAGCACTTGGCTTCTGCCGGAGCGGAAATTGCGGAACAAGTGCATTCCACAGATCTAAACACCCACATTTCATTCTCAGTCTTATAATAAAATTTAGTGTTATACTTGTTTCAACTGTAAACAACTGTGACACTAAAATTTATTACGCTGGCTTTCCCAAGAGCGCTCAAAAATTTTGAAAGAGAAATATGCTCTGAATGAGGTTTGAAGATAAAGTGTGTTGAGACAAGTAATGAATGATTAAAAAACTAAAACCAAAATATCATATTTCGAACATATAAGTTACATATATTCGTAATTATGTTAAGATTATTTATTTTGATACCACGCTCAATGTATTTTGAAAACATTTTTTTTTGAGACTATTATTATGTTTGGCTTCAAAAATCCTTACTCCTCCTTATCACTCTCACGACTAAGACGAATCTATTGACACCACCACTCTAAAAAAATACGACAAGCTGTTTAGCCTCTAGGGTGTACCAAAAAATATACATACACTCGAAAAACATAACACTCTTTGCTTCGCAGTCGGGTAAAAGCTAATAGATAATAATAAAATGAAATAAATAAAAAATAAAATAAAATAGCCTTTATTGCTGTTTACTTTCTTACAATATATTATATGCCTACTTACTAACATTTTCTTTTCTTCTTTTTTTTTCAATCATCGGCAACTGTATGTTTGTCTTTAACAGCTTGTCTATCGACAAAGACCTCCTCAAAAGATGCCCACGTTTTCCTGTCCCTAGCTAAACGGGTCCATACTGGACCAGCTATTTTCTTCAAGTCGTCTTCCCATCTTTTTATCTGTCTACCTTTACTCCTTTTGCTGTCTCTTGGGTACCATTCTGTTATTACCTTTGTCCATTTTTCTTTATTTTCTCATAGCATATGCCCCGTCCATCTCCATTTTAGTTGTCTGTAGGTTTTGGATGCATTCTTAAATCTTGTTTTACTTTTAATTGTTTTTAGTTTCACTCTATCTCTTCTTTTTATACCTAAGATGTTTCTTTTTATTCCATTTTGGCATACTTTTATTTTGTTTTCTAATTGTTCTGTTAGGGCCCAAGTCTGGCACCCGTATAATAAGCACGGCAAAATGCATGTTTCATATATTTTCTTTTTTCCCTTCATAGGCATATCTTTATCCTTCATTATTTCGATGATAATGAGAGATCAAAATAGATAATACACCTTGTTATTATTATCATATTGCACGGTACACAAATAATATTATATTTCATGATAACAGGGATCTCTTATCAAGTACTAGAATAGCTATGCGTGTATGCATACAAGTGATTCACACATTATAATCGAGACCACCAATAAGGATGAAAGTCAAGTACTGTGTACTTTAATCCGACCATTAAAGCAATCTATCTGTCAAGTGTCGTTAAATGGAAGACCTGACCATTGATAATGCAATGCTTGCTTACATTAGTGGCTATATCTCTAAATCTTGTTTTTTTTATACGTAACCTATATAGAATAAGGATGACACTACATCTTTTTATGCCGTGGATTGAAAGAGACAGCAATAGTAGCAAACTACGCAAGACAACAACTGCAGAGAAGGGCAATTTGATACAATCCCCATAATCCAGCAGTAGACTACAAAAAATTATGAGCAGGTTTGTTGTCTTATACCGTTGTTTTTTTATTTGTTGCCTTAAACCGGCAAAAAAATTAACTCTGTGACAAAAACCTGATTTTGATGTTCTTTAATTATATACCAGATGTAGAAAACAACACAAAAAAGGAATATCAGATAAATGAATTAATCCTCATCCACATCGATACCGCAGAGTCCTAGAGTACTCATCATAGATATAATTTAATGCAAACGGTATACGTAACAGTAAGTTCATAAAATAAGACATTTGACGCAGACGCCGTCATCTGTGCGGGAGGAAATTGCGCTACTATGAGTGGATGAGCACAGTCGCCATATTGCGATGCCATTTTCCATTCCAATTTTGTGATTCCCACTTGAATAACGAGGTGTCATTGGTGCTTTAAAATCAAGATGACGCTAGCGTCTTTCTTTTATTTATATATGTAGAATAAATTAAAAAAAAACACTTATGCTACGTAATAGTCGGGCATAAATTAGATTATTATTAACCATGGATGTCGGAGGTCTTTCACTCTCATTCATCCCGTGGGTTTCGTAAGAGCTGATGAAATAAACTGCGCAAGCCAACAGGATACTTAAAAGCAGAACACAAGAGGCCCATCAGGTCTCCTTTCTGCAGAGAAGCCTATCGACCTTCGAAGTTACCCTTTTAGAGTGACCGACATACGCTCTCGAACAAACCGATTCAGCTCTTCCTTCCTGTGCCGAGCACTATAATCGCGGGTAAGACGAAGCATAAAAAAGTATCAAAAGTATCAGAATTGAGTCATTTTGCCAGTTTTTATTGAATTTATTGATACTTTTAGATATGTTCCTATAAAATTATTGAGGAAAATTAAAAAAAACTAAAGCAGTGACTAGGGAAGGGCGCTTCCTTTAGACATCACCGCCAGAATGCGGTTTCGTGCCAAAATAGGGCCCACTAGCGGAGGTGCTTAAAACTATTTAAAATTAATAAGAAAAGTAAACCAGATCCTTAAAAAACTACTTTAATTAGTAGGTGCTTCAAATAATTACGAAAACTTAATAAGGAAATTAACTTAGCTTTAGTAATTCATACCAGATGTGACTTTACCACAATCATTTAATTTAGATCTCTTGTCTATGTTATCAACCGTTATAGCTCTACATGGATGAGCGATTTAAGCGGAAGCATTGCTTTATGGACTAATGTTATCATATGGGTGACTAACTGTGGTATGACTGAGAAGACCATTCTCAGGTCCTATTAATTATTTAGCCATCTATATTTCAATGATAACTAAGGGATTTTAATACTTACTCTTAAATTTCGACCTAAAGATTGGAACATAGTTGAAATTGTATGTGTTATTCTGATTTTACAGATATTACTCGCTGATTACGGGTACCATCCGGGTCGCCTAGTCACCTGGGTTCTTGTGATTTCAACATTCAAAAACTATTGTAGGTTACATTTAACATTTTTTTTTCATTTCAATTTATTTCTATCCACATCCTTTCTTGCCTGATGATTCTTAACCTTTTTGGTCAGTTATATTTCACATAATTTGCATTGAAAATTTTTCACAAAATTCATTTATCTCTTATATTATTTCTGCTATACCCAAATCTATTTACGATACATCACCGTTAGTACCTATACTCTCTTACCAATTATTTTATAATACACTAGTTGTTGCCCGTGGCTCTGCCCGCGTATATGTCCATTATAGCGGCAAATGGTAGCCTATGCGTTATTCTAATGCATAAGCTATATAACTGTAAAGTTTTATCCGAATCCGTTGAGTAGTTTTCACGTGACAGAGTAACAAACATGCATCCGTACTTACAAACTTTCTCGTTTATAATATTAGTTAGATAAAATAAAAATAATCAATAACGAAAGAAAAATATGTTGAAAACACATATTATATGATCGTTCTGGCGAAATCGAACATGTGGTCTTATATACCATAAGGCAGTTCACACGACAAATTAAAATAAATTTGGGCAGCGTCTTGTTTTAATTAAGATCTCGCTCGAAGATTACTGCTATAAAAATGCACTTAGTCATGCAAAAACGTAACAGACAACTGTCAAGTGGAAGTCATAAACATCGGTATGAGTTCTTTAAAAATAATTTTCTGACTGCTTGAGATGTAGTTTAAGTTGTTGATTTAGAAAGTATGAAAAAGTAGTAGAAATACTCGTGGAACTAAGTTTGCCAGAACCTCTGTAGATACAATCATGGGAGGGAAATGTTTCTTAACATCGGTCTTAAAGAAAATTGGCTTTAAGCCTACATTGCATTTTGACCCCCCCATCAGACACTGATTCAGTTTTTCGATTTTATTTCAATATTTTATAGGAACACCTACATAAATATATTATATTTGTATGTGTTTTAAAATTTCCTACCGATTAGTATATACATACTTTAAAAAATATAAATACAGGTTTTTAAAAAAATATATTAGATGTTGAAAAAGCAGTGGAAAGGCTATGAAATTACGAAAATTTTAAAATTAAAATTACTAGTACTGTGTTAAGTCCCCAACCCGCACTTGGGCAGCGTGGGGACGTATGGCCTTAACCCTCTCCTGAGAGGAGACCCGAGCCCAGCAGTGGGACATTATGGGTTGTTGTTCTGTTCTGTGTTAAGTAATTTTTATTATTTAGCCAAATCTTAAATTTGTTGAATTTAAATATCACTAAACATACTTAACTACAATATTTTGCCAAAAGAAAAGGATAAAGAAAACTTAAATGATCGCGGGCAGAGCTGCATACAATATGTAGTGTTTAATAATTTCTTTATACCAATTCTAAAATTATAGCGAGCCACGCTTCGGCATGTAGGGGCCGGCTCGACCGGAGTGCTTGCGCTGTGTTTCACTGAGTGAGTGAGGATACCGGAGGCCAATTTTCTTTTTTACTTGTTGAATCCCTCTCGGTCCTTCACACTACTAGGGTTAGCCGCAGGGCGGTGGGTCGGAATCGAAGCGACTAAAACCACACGGTGAGCCACTCTGTGCCTAAGACGGGAGGGATCCGGGGACCGCTTTCTTATGCCATCCGGACCCCTCCAAGCACCTGCCCGCACTAAAGCGGGCACCGTCTCTAGATGTTAAATCCTCTTAACTTAGGTGACGTACTACACACGCGAAACTTCGCCCCCTCGTGGCTGGCCTGTGAAGCGGATGGAGGGGAAAATTCGTCCCGCCCATCCGCGGCCACCTCAGGGCGGCATGAGGCGCTGGTAGGCGCGGCTCCACCGCCCGGCTCGCCGGCAGGAGATCGGGTCCGATTGGAGATCGTCCTCCCAGGCCTTCTCCGCCGCCTCCTTCTGCGAGATGACTTCCTCGCAGAAGATCGCGACCGCGAGTAGATCTCCTCCGATGACTGCAGTGAGGGCCCGACGCTGCGGTGCCCAAGCGGGGCACACCACCAGCTTGTGCTGGGCCGAGTCCTCACTGCAATGGCAGTGGTGGCAGGCAGGACTCAATTATAACCTCTCCCTAACTCCTAAAGGCCGGCAACGCACTTGTGACACCTCTTGTGTTGCGGGTGTTCATAGGCACCGATAATCGTTTACCATGAGACGATACGTCTGCTCGTCTGCTCCCTATTCCATAAAAAGACACAAAGGTTCTAACCCGTCGGTATTCTGGTTTGTAATCTGGTTTACGGAACCCTAAAACGTCCAAAATAGAGATCACACGAATATTGTCATATAGGAAATGTCACGCTAAGGATGACTAATGAAAAACTAAGGAGTCTTAATTTAACTTCTAGGAAATGCTATTTTGGTATTAAAAATAATTGGATTAAGCTCAGCTCTAGTTACGTCCAGTTTCTAAGAAAAAGGTTTAAAAATACAACGCATCTTATTGCCGAGTTCTACTGGTAATTAGCACTATGAGTAAAATATTCTCGATGAACAAAGTCTTATGTAAGTGTTTTAAATAATTCAGTAGACTTAGGCATGAATATTAAAAACAAACACCTATTATTCTTACAGCCCTGCGCTTGTTTATATAAGCTTGAAGTAGATTATTGCATGGTATCCGTATAAAAGATGGAGTATATGGTATATGGTAGATATGATTAAGTGGTTATAGCGGTGTCGAAGTATAGGTAAACTGTTGCTACTTTAAATAGTGCTGTAAAACAGGTGTAGTCGATAAAATCATAGTCGTTTATAAAAATTTTAAAGGAGGCCTTAATAACTATCTTCAAATTAATTAAACACAGTGAACAGAGGCTTATGAAAGAGTAAAATAGTTTTTTTGTTAGATAAAATGGTTTTATAGAAGACCAGTTTTTGCTCACTGCTCCGTCTGTCTGTGTGTAGGTAATAATAATAAAGAGAAGCCTATGTCGTTTTTAGAAAATCAATGTATTTCCAAGCTAACTTTCATTTGATTGCAGCGGCTTAGCCATGGTAACGTAAAAATAAATTGTCCAAGAAGATACAAAATCATATTTTACTTTTGTTAATCCAGTAGTTAGTTCTCATAATTTGCGATCTCAGTAACACTTTCTAGTTTATTTTTAAAGTAAATTATCTGCAGGAATTGACATCATTTATCTATCCTTTAACATAATTGTAGCACAGTATTGGCCAATATTTGCCCAGCAAGGCGCCAATATCAATTAAAGCCAGTACCAATATTAATAACATAACTATTAATCAACCGTTTGGTTCTAATTCTTTCGTCTGCACTACTTACATATGTATAATGAGGTACTTCTGTAGTAGTACTACTAAGATAGCGCTTTAGATTAAGATTAATGTCTGCGGTGATATATCGTACAACTGGAGTTGTACGTCTTGCGTTTTGAGGTTAGGGCTACCACATTAAACTTCTGCAAATCAAAATCTGACTAAACTCTGAAGTTTTAAAGTTTAATTTAATTATTTTAACCTTTAATAATTAATTAAAATTTTAAGTGGAATCAAAAGGGGAAATCTCAATCACTAAAGATCAAAGTATTCAGCCAGTGCGTCCTACCTGTAATTACAAACACAAACAATAAATAACTTTACTTTACGCCATACTCGGCAGTTATGTTTTAAACTCAAACGGAATGATACTCTCACAATGAGCCTATGTTAAGTAATTATGTCATTACTGTTCCCTATTTCAAGGATAAGAGGGCTCACAGGGTGACTTCGCATTAAGACTCTGGAGTTGCAAGTGCAGACGGTTGATGTCACTTACTATCTGATAAATTCTTTGCTCTTTTCCCCCCTATCCAATAAAAATATATATTTTAATTGATGTTTTATCTCTACATTAGTGTGATGGTGCCTCATCGAACCCTAGCCTGAGTAACGTAAATATTCGACTACCTAACAAGGTGGTTTCGTTAACATCATCAGCAACCCTCACGAGAGGGTTGGGATAGCAACCCTCCTCCGTGCTACCCTGTGGAATCCGTCGCCAGACTCGTAATTCCTCCACTGGCATAAAAGCCTCACGCGGATCAAATGGAAGTATCATAGACAATTAAACACACTAAGCACATTGCAATTGATTTGTTCTGATCACGCTATCTTCCTTTGTGTACCCAAGATTTAGGTGAATTAACGATCTTTTACTATAGACGCTCTGAACGGCTAGTCAAATGCTATATCAGTTGCGGTTTACATCCAGGTGCATTACCATATGCTATCCGGTATCCGATATAGAGATATCTTAGGCGGCGTGCGGTAACGCCTACCCGGTTTGGAGATCGAATCCAAATTCTCCCGGCGACACACACTGCAATAGCACCTATCCAGCCTACAGAAGGCCGAGTAGCCAACCTTTAAAACTCCCAGCACGTGAGTACACATCCCACAACCTAAGCACGCCAACCTCAGTATAAAGCACCACATTGACAGATCCTCGAGGTATAATCGTGTAGCAGAACTAAGAGATGATCAGTCGCCGAGCTCCACTCGGCCATACCTCGCCTCACCTCACTGCAGGCCTTATAAAGAAGCCTACACATACATCTCCAATCAAAGGTACCAATAAAACCAATGGCAATGCTTACCAAATAAAACTGTAAGGTTACATCTAGTTACCTAACGAATACTACGATACTCAGACCAATAGACATTTACTTATTAATACTCTTTACCCTACAAGTTATTTTGGAAGGCAGTGACTAACCTGACTTTCTTCAATGTAATACTTTTAACTTACTCAAGTTAACCCTTCGTCACACTGACTCAAGACGCGCCTTCCTCTCGAGGTCCGATCTCCTCCGAGGTTCTACACTAAGTGCCCTTTCCTAGCCCTCGTCTTTCTTCTCGAAGCCGTCGATGAATCAGGTAATCACCCTTTTTCACTACGTTTTTACGTTCACTTAAAACATGGATTTTTATGGCATCCAGATGTGAGAAGTTTCACACGACAAAATTCGTATAACGAATCAATAATGTTTTGTTCTAACTAATTTATCGTCCTATCAATCAAGTCGTTTATTGGTGTCGTCCTTCCCTTTTTTATAAAAGATCATTTCACCATCTGCACATGTGACCATTGCATTTAAACTATTGTTTTAAATTAACAAAGCTCACAAGATTGGTAAGCTAGCCGGTACTATCACACTAGTTTCCAACAAAACATTATCTAGAAATCGTGTGTAACGTTTCTTAGATGAATTTCTTCTGCCATATTCTCTGAAACAGAAGCATCGAAGTTCTACTTGTCGTTGAGGTGGAAAGCGAGGTACATCAAATTGGATATAGTTAGTAGGTTGCATTAGCGAGCGTGTAAAAGACGGTGTTACATCAAAAGAGACGAACACTACCAATTGAGTTAGTGTGCGCATTTCCATTGTAATATAAATGACGATACGACACGACTAAAAGTTTTTTAATACATATCTATAGCTTATATATCATAATGGTAGATTAGTAGCTTAAGGCGCTCCTAGCCCAGTTGCACTCGGTGATTAGAAACAATCACCGAGGGTAAGCAACGACGGCGCGGTCAGTACCTGGATGGGTGACCGCTAGTGCCATGTTACCGTGAGCATCTCCGTGATTCGGAGGTCACGTTGAGCAGTCGGTCCCGGTTGTTATCATACGATAACAGTCGTGAAGCCTACTTGGAGGCCTTCGGACGGCTTAAGAACATCCAACGGCAGGATTATGTAGCCACAACGTTGTCTTGTCAGTCTCCAACCCGCACTTGGCCAGTGTGGGGATATGTGGCCTTAACCCTCTCCTGAGAGGAGACCCGAGCCCAGCAGTGGGCCCTTATGGGTTGTTAACATAACATTGTAGCTTAACATCTGAAGCGGTACTAAAGCATTAAATTTTAGTATTCATCATCTTCTACAACAGAGATTTATTTCAATACGATAAATTAAAGAATATTTAAATGCATATTTTAGTTTCTTTTACATGATTAATCAAATATGCGGGTTTTTAGAAATATTACAATTTAAATAACTGTTTTGATATTTTAAGCCTTTATTTTATAACATGTATACAAATTAATAAATTATACTAGTTTTACAGCATAATTATTAAAAGTCGGTAGTGTGCTTAAGGCTCTTAAAATACAAACGTTCATCAACAGCGGTAGACCTATATACTCATTGTCTGAGAGCATATTTCATAAAAAAAGGTTAGCATATCAAGAAATTACTGTTTTACGATCAACAAGCTACAGAATAGTTTGTCACATAATCCTTTTTAATAAATCTCGTATCGTTTACAACAGTGGCTGGAAACAGCACTACGCAGCACGTTATTAGATCATAGCCGGAGCGATGCGGCAAAGGGCCCATGTTTTATGTATGCGGGGCGGTGCGAATGTCGCTATTACGATACACGCGACTTCGGTCCAAAGTGGTGTGGAACGAATACAACTGAAGACGGGTGCGGTTAGTGTGTTGGATTTTAAAAGATTATGATTTTCCGAGAAAATAGTCTTTTCTTGTTTATACGGGAAAGAAAAAGATAGAAGGATAAGTAATGATAAAATATGCGCTCTAAGAAGTAGATAAAATGATTGTAACATCTTTTGGTTACATTTTGCTACCTCAATTTGCACCAAATTTTCTACTATTTTTTTTATGGAAATTATGGGGTTAACGATCAGACATATCGCCTAATGGCGATTACCGCTGCCCATGGGCACTCGCAACACCAGAGGCGTCACAAGTGCGTTGACCGCCTTTGGGGGATAGCGAGGGGGATAGGGGAGGGGTTAGGGTATAGGTTTCCGGCATCCACACTCACTCGGTGAAACACAGTACGAGCACTGTTTCACACCTGTTTTCTGTGAGGCTGTAGTATCATTCCGGTCAAGCCGGCCCATTTGTGCTGAAGTGTGGCTCTCCCACGGTAAATTCTAATTTTATTTTGTCTGGTTTTCTGCTTTTTGCGCCCAATCTTAAGGACAGGTGAACTGATTTCTACAGAACTTACACTAGTACATAGTTTTTAATGTTTCTACCAAGTGAGATTATGTCTTACTTTACAACTTTTTGTTTTGTTTGCATTGAACCATTCATTATTAACAGGCCTTTAATGACCTCACCTATTTGTTTGTTTATAACAGATTTTGGTAAGTATATTGTTGAGTTCATTAAATTATATTTCACAGTAATTTGTTGAGTAGTGATAACGGTGATTGTCTTCCAATTAACCAAGACAGTGCCTGAAATTGAATGGTGGCCTCCCTTTTCTTCACTTTTATGTGTTTAGCCCAAGTGAGACGTCGGTCCAAGTGCAGACCAAGATATCTTACAGTATTATCTGTAGGTAGCGGTTTGTTGTCCATGCATATCGGCGGACAGTCTCCCTTACGCAAAGTAAATGTGATATGTATAGATTTCGCGACAATTGGTTTGATTCTCCATCTCTGTAGCCATGAGTCTATCTTGTTCAGTTGTACCTGCAGTTTTTGAGAAGCCTTATCAGGGTCTGTGTCACTCGCCTGCCAGGCAGTGTCATCAGCATAGGTTGCAGTTATCACCTCCTCAGTACCGGGTAAGTCCGCTGTGAAAATGGAGTACAGGGTTGGTCCTAGCACTGATCCTTGCGGTACTGAGGCTTTCATTTCATAAATATTTGAAAGTTCTTACTCGAATTTGACTTGGAATCTCCGTTGGTCTAGGTAAGACCTGAGGATCATGTAAAATGAGTTAGGCAAGAAAGTCTTTAGTTTGCACAACAGCCCCTTGTGCCAGACTCTATCGAAAGCTTGTTGGATGTCTAAGAATACAGCAGAGCAATAGTATTTTTTCTCTAGACTATGTCTGATTTTATGTACCACGCGATGTACTAAATAATATATATAATAAAATAAAATAAATAAATAAAAATGCTGATCTTACTAACTCAGAAACCTTTATGGCCTTATGCACAACAATTTACTGAAGATCATGTTTACGATTCTACAAAGGACATACAGACGAACATTCATTTTAATATATTAATATTTAGTTTTTCCTGACACAAGATCATCTTAACAATAGCACACAATTCTAAAAGCTGCTTCAGCGCTATATCATTCAAATAATATTTCCTGTCCCATTGTAGTTACGTGTGCACACGAACGCCATCTTGCAATCCTACATAGAATTAACGTCTCCGAGTGAATATATAAATATTGTCTGCATTACGTATGCATTCCGCCATGAATTTACATGAGCCTGATATTGTACTTCAAAGTGTGCCTTTTAGAGTTTCAGGACTGAGGATGGAGATATTATATTCTTAGTTAGAGATCAAGTATTTTTTTAACGGTATGTTAAGAAGTTTTCCTTAAGACAGTATACGTTTGAAAATTTTATTCAACTACATACTTTTTTATTATTACGCAAACAAACATGTCATGTTTTAGGTTAGAGGGCTCGGATTCCAGTAGCCAGTTGCCAGCAGTAATAATAATAATGACCTTTGACTTATACACAGCCGACTGATATACTTCATTCTAATTCTCTTTTCTAATCTAATTAACTCTAATTCTTAATTCTAGCTAGAGATACTACTATAATAACCAAGCTAATACCAATAAATTAGTCGCAGATAAAACAGGTATTTTAAAAAGAAAAAACAATTATACTTATCCCATAATTGTTTGTCTTGGATGGATTATTGTACCTCTGACACTGGCCTAGTCAGGATAACTAACAACTATATGAACAGTCAGTTTATTTGTACGTTATCTACTCTTTATACCTATGCAATAGTTAATTCCAAATATTCCAATCTCAGAAACTTCCTCTATATGTTCCTCTCTCAAAGTTCCCGTCTAATTTATAAAATACACGCTTGACGGTATTACGCCTACCAAATAAATTGGCAAGATGTGGGCATTTGTACAATGTATACAAAAAATTAAAGCCTGCGGTATTTCTGGACCGATTTAACCTTTAAATCTCCAAAAATGATTTAAAACTCTCCTAAAAGATCAGCTATTGTGATTCCTAGGTCTTCATAGGCAGCAGATAGTTGGAGACCCGTCTGTTAATTTACCCTATGTATCATAAAAAACACCTCTACTTTCCTCGTTGGAGGTGTAAACGTGATTGCATAGACTTTAAAAAGATAGACGTCAGATATTTAAATCTAGATAAAAATGTGTATATAACAAGTATTTGGTCATTGAAGAAAAAGGTTTCATAAAGCTTAGGACTTTAGCGATAGTTGGTTTAATTCTTACAAAACCAAAAAAACAAAACAATAGACAATTTGATTACGAACTAAGAATATTCATGAAATGCTTTAATATTTGTGAGAAATGTGAAATAGTATACTGAAGTAATTTAGCACCAAAATTGAATGAATGATGAATGAATGGAAAATTTACTACACTATTGATCGGGTAAGTGGGTCAGGGCCGATCTCGAAATATACAAACCGCTTTAATTACAAACCTATGCAAACAAAAGAATCCTTTGTGAAATTGTAATAGGTGGAAGTTTGTGATAGATTTAAGGACAGAAGCAAATTACTGTAGAGCCTAAAAGAATAATAGTAATATATATACTTATACTATTGGTACTATAAATAAATTTTGGATGTATGAAAAAGAATCTTAGATGTGTGAGAACGAGAGATAGGGTACGACGGGGACTAAAGATATTCAAAATGTTTGTGCGTTAGGCACCGGTTAAAAATATTTATAAAATAGAGTTCAACGTTAAAATAAAATAATATAAACCAACATTGTGTATATTTCACAGTAAACGCGCTATTATACGTTGAGCACTTATTCTACGTTAAACGAAACGCGTAAGTGAATTAAATTCACGGC
This sequence comes from Hyphantria cunea, assembly GCA_003709505.1. NCBI lineage: Eukaryota > Metazoa > Arthropoda > Insecta > Lepidoptera > Erebidae > Hyphantria > Hyphantria cunea. The sequence continues at coordinate 164,018 of PKRV01000289.1, forward strand.
AATATGAATTTAATACACGGTGCTAAGTCATTTTGCCTCGGTGGCGTAGTGGTAGCTTATGCGATTGGATCTTGGGTTCGATTCCTGAGTCGGGTCAGGTATTTGTATGATCTGCAAATATTTGTTTGAGAGATTGGGTGTTTTATGTGTATTATATGTATGTATTTATAAAAAAGCTCTGATTGTTTTGGGACTAGATGGCATTGTGTGTTAGAGGTGTCCGAAAGCATTTATTTATTTACTCACTTATTTTCGTCATGAGAAAACTATTCCTAATAGTAAGCGTTCTAGCGCTGTCTTTTTAATACTTTGCTAGACGATATAACTCATTATAAAGCGCTGCAGAGATTTTCTAACTTTTAGTTAGCGCTCGATTTTTCTTTTTTTATAATTTCATAAATCGAACTTAATATAAAATAGTTTCTTAAGTTGTAAACTCCAACAAAATGAAAGTAAAGAGGTCTATAAAAACCTCTAAATATCTTTATCTTGCTTTTTCCCTGCTGTTTTGACTCTGGTATCATTATTGGTTATACTTTTTAATTATTTACAGTAGTGAGTATTACATGTATTTATAAGTAAATAAAATTTGTGAAAAAACTATTAGTAAACATACAAACATAATACTTATAACAAAATCTTGTACACATATGTGTCAATATAATTAAAGCGAAACCCAAAATAGCAACATTCAAAATGTACCATTAAGTATGATACAGCCTTTGAGAGTTAAACGTATGAAGCTTCTCAGAATATTGCCCCAAACGATGCTGACGGCAAAATGAGAAAAATCAAGATTTTTATCACGTACAACACAAATGCTCTGTTCATATGGCGATTGTAACGCTTTGTGAAAAACCAACAGTTTATTACCAACACTATGATTAAGCTAATCATCCAATTTCTGATCTTAAAGCATTCGAAATTAAGACTTTACTCTAGTGTACTTAAAAGTATAATAGAACGCCATTACAAATTAAGTTTTGCGTTATTTGAAAACAAATACTTGTAAGAGAACAAGGATTTGCGTAGAAAAAAAATTATTAACATTCTACTAAAAAAAATACCCTTATTTATGCTATATAAGTTTCCACTTTTTAACCTTTTTGGTTTTTATTGTGAATATTTAATATGTTACGTAATAAAGTCGACAAATACTAACTATATTTATTTATATTTTCCGGGGCGGAAATGCTTATGGGTCTCTCTAGAACATTACTAAAGTCATCACAAACTGATCAATAGTTCCGAAAACACAGAGAAAAACATGTCATTTACGATTTTTTTAAAAATATCTAGCTGTTTATTGAAATATAGAAAAATATAGTATTAATATCCTTGAGTATTATGATCAAGTTGGCGTAAATACACACTTTTGTAACCAGTATATAGCTTTAGTGTTATCGGTATCTAAAAACTTTCTAATTATAAAATCTGTCATCACTTACTTAACTATAATATTCACATTTCAATCATAAGTATTAAAATATTTATCATTATCTATAAACGTTCGGCTCCCCCATCAAAACTGTCCTAAATACAGAATTGCATGGCGACATAGCATATTTAGGGAACGGCATGCGTTGGCGCCAAGCCAAAGATCAACCAGATTTAGCCTCTGCCCTAAGCGCCACTTAAAAAAACTAGATAAACTACTATTTAGTTCTAAATTAACCTTTAGCGTAAACATAGAATAAGACGAGAATATTCTAGACAAATTGGAACTAGGAGTAACGAGAAAATCACATGTTTCAAATGCACGGATTGCGTTGTTGTTGGAGCAGTCACTTTACGAGATTTTACTAGGTTGAGTGTTGTGGGTTTAAACTCCACGTGAGACAAAATGACTTTGTGTGATCCACAAATTGTTGTTCTGAGTCTGGATGTTCTATGAGTCCGTTCCATGTATGTTTGTATATTAGAGAGCGGGTAGCTGTCTTTTGAAGAATAATATCCTGTGAGAGAGAGTTCTTCAGTAGATATGGACCGAAAAGAGTACTTTTGTTGCTTTCCTATTTTTTTAAAATCAATTATATCGCATTAAGTCAAATGAATGGCTTGCAAACTGCGGGAAGTTTCTCCACATTTCACGGAACAGAATCATACAAAAGCTCAAAAAACGGCTCGCGTATAGATTTTCAGTTCAGTACAATTGTATTGATGTTGAGTACGTATATAAGAATAAAGAGAATTTCATATAATCTTACAAAAAAATATCGCCTACAGATTTTGAAATGTCAACAATAAGGTATTAAAATAAATTATACAATTAATACACGAACAAGCTGTCTTCGTTAACACAGAATGAAACGATCAAAACACCCAAGTATTAAAATAGGATCTTTGTAAAAGGACAAAGGAGTTAATCCCGGTTATAAACAGTTAATGGTATCTGAGAAATCGTAAAGATTTTTATTTGCTTCTGGTGTTACAATGCCATAATTACGGCTTGTTTGTACTAGATGTTATGGTGATGAGCTGTTGTGTGTGGTCGTTATATGTTAATTAATATTAATGGGAGCGTCAACAGTTCTAGTTGGTACGTATTAGAAATCTTAATACACGATAAACGATTTGAATTTTTAGTAATGTTACCAATTGTTAAAATATTCGGATTATGATACAGTGTGTGTCACACACGACATTCGCAATCAATTTTAAATGAAGTAATAAATACTTATAAACTAATAAATATTGGTAGAGCTCTAAAATATAGATATAACTTATGCCACACGTAAACCACCAAAACAAAAGCCATCCTAACCAATTAGATAGTAATTTTTCCTTCTAAACTATACCACCACAATTAAAACTCAACGACACACCTCAGTTAAAATTGTCTCCGTCCAGAAGGAAGCTAAAAATTGGCTTGAGGCCAGAACTAATATAGAATAACGTAACCACGTGGCTGGTTTAGTTTTTGTTATTGTTTGGGACATTTTGACAGCTATCAGCTCAGTCTCACCAGTCGCAAACATGTGCTTCAATCAGTTCCGTAGTGTATGAAAGTAAGGCAGTATCTGTTACAATAAAATACTGCTAACCTAACTAGATAGTTACCAAATCAACTAAGTGATAGAAGCACCGTTCAAGTAATGAAGACTCACTACTTCCTTTTGCGAGCATGAGTAATTTTTCGTCGCGCAGTCTTATCATCACACAAGAAAGGAGAAAAACACTTAGGTACATGTAAAAGAGCCATACTGGTGGAAAGCCACGCTTCGGTACGAATGGGACTTCGATCGGAGTGATACCACGACCTCACAGATAACTGGTATACAGTGGTGTGTTTCAACGAGTGAGCGAGGATACCGGAAGCCCACATCTTAACCCCTCCTTCACCCCTCCCTATCCCCCAAAGGCTGGCAACGCACATATGATGCCATATCAGGCGATACATGTGCTTAGTTACCCCCTATACCAAAAAAATACCATGAAAAACCCTGATAATTATTAACGTTTTAATAATAGCATACCCCAAATTTTAACAGATTACCCAGTGTTTCTTATGTGTTAAAGATCTAAGCTAGACTTAGCCACGATTACCCTTTCGTCTTATTCGACTTATTATAATTTCTAAAAACTAATAATATCCATTAGTTCTAAACATTTTATAGTTGTCTGGTTATTTTCGTTGTGAGCTAAACTTATAAGCGCACCAAGATATTTTAGAACATAACAGGTGTACGTTCTGTCTTCTAGACAGTTAAAATTATATTGGTCTAGAACAAGCTCCACGGTTCATATCACATAGTTTCATGAAGATAAATATCAAAATCAGTGTTTTAAGTAAGAAAATGTTTCTACATGCAAACTTGCTTATTATTGTGTATTTCTTTTGATTAAAAACTATTATATACTATAATGGAAAACAATAAGAACAAATTTGATTACAATTACAAACTACAAACTTTTCCCAGCTATTAAGCTTCTGACGTCTTTTGTTTTTTATAGTTAGGAAGTTGACGCTCAGTTGTCAAATATAAAGGTGCGTTCAGAAATTTGTCTTCACATTTTACACAAGTATATGTAGGTGATACGAAATTCAACAGGTCATCTAGTTATAGATATATTTTAGCAGTTCTATTTACGTAAAGACTGTCATCAAAAATTCTATTAATCGTGGCTTTCAAAATGAAAGTTATAGATACGCTTGGGGGACATAATTTTAATAAGACATCAATATGTTTAAACTGAGAACGCTTTTAAAGTAGGTGGGTTACGAATTCCAGAGCTCATATATCAACATCAAGCGTGGACATTGAAATCTGGTGTGTGACGTCATCTGACAGCTGTCACATGCGTGCACCCGTATTCATGAAAAAAGGTCTGAACGTTTGAATTATTACTTTTCTAAATAAGAGAACCGAAATAATTACATCTTATTTTTCATATTGCATTTCATTTTATGTGTGTGACTTTTGTTTAAAATTTTTGTACGTTTTATTTATACGTTTTATTTCTCTTACACAGGAAGGAACAATGTACAACTTTTAATAATTGATTTCATTAGCTACGGATTCTAGAGAACAGGTCGATAAGCATGATTTGTAACCACGACCGCAGAAAAGGAGGTGTATGTCTTTCGAGTGTTTGTATGTGTGATTATTTCTTTGACACGCTCTAAAGCCTAAACGGCTTATCGTATTTTATGGGAACATTAAAATACGATAAAATACGATAAGCCATTTAGGCCCCAGCGTCAATAGAGTCTTAGTCGTGAGGCACTGGGTACATCAAAATTAAAAAATAAGTTTCACGTAGTCGGGTTTTTTTTTTATTCAGTACTTGTCTAATATGTCAACAAATTATTTCACATCTCGTTAACAAGTCATGTACAGTTATAAATTGGCAATGCTATGTTATTACAGAGCTTTGAACTGAGCTATTTCTAAATATCTGTCTGTTTATATTTAGAATAATATATGTACACCTGTCTTAACTCTAGAAGTAGATCAAGTTTCTACCGAATGACTATATTTCAGAGCTACTAATATAATATGGAGTTGTTGGTTACTGAATATCAAATTATTTTAGTTACTTTTTAAACACAACTTATAACTGATTGCCTCGTTAGTCCTGTGATTAGCTTAGAAGAGTCGGTCTACGGATGGGTCTTTCTTTCAAGAAATTCTTGATGGCAGTCCAAAGTATGATGGATGAGTGGATATAAAGCACGTTAAGCCGTCGGTCCTGGTAGTCACAAACATCTACGGCAATCTTTATTACGAAGTCAGTGCCCTCAAATATACTGACAACTTTTTTTTTACGGTGTGCCACTCTGCGCTTGACACGGGAGAGATCCGGGAACCGCTTTCTTACGCCATCCGGACCCCTCCCAGCGCCTGCCCGCACTGAAGCGGGCTCCGTCGTCTGATGGTAAAATATACTGACAACTACTTCAACCTTCTAATTCAGTTCACCCTAAGGGTTGCGGAAGTCAGCGGCCAGTCGCTCTGTGTAAAACTGATATTCAAGTAAAATCGATTGTACTAATAGCTGCCCCATATAATTTCGGAAAAAATTCTAGGAACTGTTCTTATAAGTTTTGTATCGTTAAAAAGTCCCACTACATTAGTTTTCTTCAAAAAATTTGATGTACCGTCGTTCGTCTCTCTGATTTAAGTAGGTCTTTTTCTTCAGGTTGTTAAGCATTGATTGGTATACAATACATACAAATTTTCCTAGGACAGAAGGGAACTGAAGTTTCCAAGTATTTCCAACAATCTATAATTAATATTATAAATTCGAAAGTAACTCTGTCTGTCTCTTTATTATACTTTCACGACTAAATCGCTAAACAGATTTGCATGAATTTCGGTATAGAGATAGATTGAACTAGGCAGGAGATGAACAAGACTACTTTTTATCGCGATAACCGACATACACACAAGCGGACACGAGGACAAATGCTATTCCATAAATAAAATATAATCATAATAATGGCCTTTAACTAATTTGGAAATTCGTAACCATGCCGCTAACTTAGTACGCGAGTGAATTACTTATGAGCTACTTCAAATGGTTACAGCCGCTAAACTTCTAAACTTAGAACTCTAACTTGTTGATGCACTAAACTGTGTTGAGAGATAACGTATTAATTAACATAAATTAATATTCCTTATCTCGTTACAATCTTTAAGAGCTTTTATTATTTTAAATACGATGTTCGTTCTCCTCTGGAGCTATTTTAGTAAACTTTTTTTTTAATATGTTATTAGTAGGAAAGGTTTATCATATTCTTATAATCAGAATTAATTATTTTGTCTAAATCAAGCAATGTTTATAATATAAACTGTGCGAAGACGGGTGTATACATGACTCCGCTAACATTACCCATTCTTATAATTTTTAATTTGAAAACTATGTCTATCTACAGATAAACAAAGTTACTGTCAAATTAATAATTACTATTATGCATAACAGGCTCGTTGGTCTAGTGGTTAGCGTAAGCGACTGTCGATCAAAAGGTCTCGGGAGTGATTCCCGGGCCGGACTGATGTTGGGTTTTTCTCACAATACATTCTTAATAGCAGCTTATAATATGGAAGATAGCGGTGTTTCCCGCCCGTGCGCCGAAGAGCACGTTAAACCGTCGGCCCCGGATGTAATGATCTATGACAATCTTTTTTGAATAGTCAGTGCTTTCATATATACTGATAACTAGTTCAACCTTCGAATTCAGTTCACCCTCATGGTCGCAAAGATCCGATGCTAGTCACTACGTGGAAAACTGATATTAAGGTAAAACTGATTGAAATAGTAGCTGATTTCAATTAATCTTAGGAATTATAGGCCAAGAAGATAGATGTGAATAATATTAGCGTAGACGTTCCCATTTTTTTAATGCTTTGTTTTATTTAGATGAAATACATGCATACATGACTGTTATGCTTTCACGGATAAACCAATGCACCGATTTCAAAGAAATTCGGCTTGGAGCTACTTTGATTCTTGATGAAGGACATACCTCATGCGGAGTGGCGGGCAAAAGCTTGTATTTAAAGTCGAATGATTTTATGAACTTTGGGCATAATGAGATGAACAACTTAGCATTTAGCAATCTATTGCTTTATTTAATGCAACCTTATTAGATATAGTAGTACTGTAGAGACCAGACTAACACTGACGAACTTCTTTCAAAGGTCAACGTTGTTAACCTGGATTATTGTCATGAGAAAATGTATAATTGCAACATCACTTTGCATGAAGTGAGTACTTAAATGATTTCTTTGGACACTTTTCTTTTCTTTAAGGTTTTTAGATGTAGAATCACCACCACTGAATACCTCGATAGCGCAGCGGTAGCGTATGCGACTGCTGTTCCAGAGGTCTCGGGTTCGATTCCCGGGTGTAGGATATGACTTCAAATTCATTATAAATGTGTATAAATTCTTTATACACATAATTTATAATTTAACGCGTACACATTAACATTAGTATACTGTATTTCATGTTGTGACGAATTAATATTTGAATGTTCAAGGTAGTAGAGTCAAGCTGAATTCTGTACGAATAGGCCGGCTCGCCCGGGGCTGTACTACACAGGAAATCAACGTAAAATGACAGCGTTCGTGCTGATAAGTGCAAGACCGGACGTCCAATGATGAAGAAGCATCACTAGGCCGCCACGATGTGGGTCACTCTGCTGCATTGTTGCATTCGCAATGAGTATAGTGACCACCACTCTTGGATTCTGCTAATGCGGCAAATCAAATCAGGCGCAGTAGTCATTTTGGCGAGGCCATGTGTGAATAAATACAGAGTGTGTATATATATGTATCCCGTTAAGGGCGAATAATTGAGAAATACGCAGGACAATGTTACTGTAAAGAGGAGAAAAACTTGAAAGAAATCCTGAACAAACAATCTGGCCAGCGTGATATAGTAGGCCAAAGCCTCCTTGCTAAGGAAAGACCTATGTTTAGGAGTACACTGTTGAAGACAGTTCGATGTGATGATGATCATTCACTGTATATTTTATATTTTAGTGATTTTTTTTATATATGTATAGCGCTGAAATTTAGATTGACTATATATATGACTCTTTCTAAAGATATTAGTCAAACAGGGGGTATATCTTGAATTTTTTGTAAGTTTATGCAATTAACAAAATTTAAAAAGAACGAAATAAATTCTAAATCTGTAATATTCAATACTAAAGATATTGATGGAAGACTTTTTGACTGATGTTTACAAATTTAAAAAAGTAATTTGTTATTTTCCATTACAACTCATTTAAGTTCTCTATGAAGTCATAATAAAATACTTTATTATGTCAGCTTTTTTCATTAAAATTCATCGTATTTAATACAATTATACAGCTTTTATATTTATCATATTTAGATACTATCATCAAAAACCCATAATGTGTCACGGCTGGTCTCGGGTCTCCTCTCAGGCCTCTAAGGCCATACGTCCCCACGCTGGCCGGCTGCGGCTTAGGGACAGGCAAGACTACGTGGTGGCTACGTAATCTTGCCGTTCGATGTTTTAAGCCGCCCAAAGGCCAAACTAAGATTCACGACTGTTATCCCAAAATAACAATCGAGACCGACTGCTTAACGTGACCTCCGAATCACGGAGATGCTCTTGGTTATGCAGCCAGCGATTTCCCATCCAGGTACTGACCGCTCCGTCGTTACTTACCCTCGGTGATTGTTTCTAATCACCGAGTGCAACTGGGCTATGAGCACCTTTTAGATTTTATATTCAAACAAATAGTTTATGCTTAAGCAGACGTGCACCTAACATATTTGTCTCTCCTTCATAAATACGGAGATGACAATTAGAAATCTGAGTATAAATATATATTTTTTAAGAAAGAAAACATCGTTAAGGGACTTTAAACATGATTAATTCCACTGTTAATTAAATAAAAAGAATTAAACAAAGATAAAAGTAGTGAACTAGTAAAATACAAGACTTAAACATAGCACAAGAGCTAATAAAATAAAACTCAAGATGTTAAAGTTTTTGATTAAAGTGAAATGCGTAAATTAGAGGATTTAACATGAACATACACATTTAATTGCGATACGGTTTAACTAAAACGGCTTGTTTTAAGCCCAACTAGCGTCGTAAGAAACAGGAATTAATGGCCGCGCGTAATCTAGTAGAATTCATTTAAACATTCATCAAGTGAAAATAAAGCTAAAGTTAATGATCTGTTCTTGTGTAACATAGTTCTATCAGATGAAAGTAAGTTCAACCAAACTGACAAATAGCAATAGGGTATAACATAATAAAATTGGAGGGTCTGTTTGTAACATTAAAATAACCGCTTTTTACTAAAAGTGTATGTATAGACGGTTTATATATCAAAATAATATTATTTTAAATTTTTGTCTATCTGTCTATTTGCTCCGGGTAATTACTGGAATGGCTGGATCGATTTCGATGGGACTTTGACTGGTAGATAGCTAATGACATAAGGAGTAAGTTAGGTTTTTTTTTAGTCTAACTTTGCCCCGTGTTGCCCTCAGTCGCAACTGAAAACGCGGGTAACACCGCAGGGCTCAGCTAGTCGTAAATAAATACTGACATCACCTTTATTAATACGAATATTACAAAAGATCTCGGAAAATATAATTATTACAGCTTTTCATTTCTATAACAAATTTTAATCAAATAAACGTTGAAATATATTGCTCGATTGAGAAGCCTAAAACAGTGACGTCAGTTCTTAGTACATTTTTCATATAAAGTTATCTATTTGACAGATGATAAAAAGGAACTTATTTGACTGAGTTCTCAACTACCCTATTCATTGTCTGTTTTCAATGTCTTAGGTAAAGCATTTCTGTTAGCTGAGCTAGCAGAGCTCTACTAAGCCTTTTCCAAGTTGGGTCGTTTGTTGTTTTTTAAAATTCGTTAGTCTGCCACTTAATAATTTTTAATTTATTGTTTTTTATTATTATTATTTTCGACTGCCTCGGTGGCGCAGTGACAGCAGTCGCGTACGCTAATTACGCGACTGCTGTCCATGAGGTCTCGGGTTCGAATCCTGGGTCGGACCAAATGTTTGTATGATCTGCAAATATTTATTTAGGAGTTTGGGTGTTTTCTATGTATAATATGTATGTATTTACTAAAAAAAAGTATTTATGTATTTATATCAGTTGTCTAGTACCCATAACATAAACTCTGCTTAGTTTGGGACTAGATGGCGTTGTGTGTTAGATGTCCGAAATATTTATTTATTTATTATTATTATTTATTTAAATTTTCTCAAACGAAACTTAATCTTTATTTGAAGTGTCAGACCTGCAGTCAAGTATTAAAAAGTTCAAACCTCAGCTGCGTAGTACCTAAGGATTGAACGAGAAGCAAACTGCTATAGTATATAACTGTAGTAATGTATTTTATTAATTAAGCTTAGATAAAGGGTTAAAAAACAGTATATATACTAATATAATGCAGCTAGTATTTAGAAGAAGAAAGTCTGTTATGCCTATGATTTAATATACTATTTGTACGTAGGAGAGCACGCTTCGGCATGAATGGGCCGATTCGAACGAAGTGGTACCACGGCTTTACAAAAAACCGGTGTGAAACAGCTGTGTTTCAACGATTGAATGAGGATACCGAAAGACCAAAACCAACACCCCCATTCCGCTCCCCATCTCCCAAAGGCCGGCTATGCATTTGTAATGCCTGTTGTGTTGCGGGTGTCCTTGAGTAGCGGTCATCGCTTGCCATCAGGCGATACGCCTGCCCGTCTGCTCCCTATATTTTATTTATATAAAAAAACTAAAATGTTGTAGTTAACTGCAAACCATAAACTATTTTAAGGCACAAATTTGAAACGAGATGCTGCATAATCCGGGGATAACAATATTGAGATGATACATTGAAACTAACTGTGGGTAGTCTCAATTGTGTGCTGGATTATGAGATTTACTTATTTAGTACATCGAATAACTATTTTAGGTCTTGTAGTGTATTTATTCAGGTTTAAAAATCCCATTAGCTTATTTTATACCCTATTAGGGAAGAAAATTGGTTGACTGTTTTTATTGATGGGAAATTAGGTTTTAAGCTTGAAAAACTTTAAGTATGTAAATTGTATATTCATTTAAGAATAACAGTAATTTTAAGTCAAAATTTTAAATAATTATGAAGTCAAGTAGAATTTCTCAACATAAATTTTTAAATTTATTATTATATAAAATTACCCCCACACTACACATACAGTTGACCCAATGCTTGTACCAATACTATTATATTTTTAATTATTGTTTAATTTAAAATATATTATTAATTAAAAATTTAATGTCACCCGGAGACCTGAGCTCAGCAGTTGGACATTATGTGTTGTTGAAAAATATCATTTGAAATAAGATTAAATTCTGTACTGAATCTAATTTCAAATAATAATTTATGAGTCCTACTTTATGTATATACTCATATTAAATATAAAGGCCTTGGGCCTATTTTGGACTTCAGTATCAGTAAAGATTTAATATGTTAAAATTATATGTCAATAAACTATATATGTTTTTATTTATTATTATATGAAATCATGTACTGTTAACACATAATGAATTTGTTAACATTTAATCCATCATGTTGTGAGCCAGCTAACCTCGTTAACCTAATATTAATTAACGAAGCTTACAGCGAAGGGTTGCCTTCAATTTGCTACTTTCAGTCACGGGACATTTGTATTTTCAAATTTGATTCTACATAACGTTATAACAGTTCTATGCTTTGTTTCCGTGGGGTATAAAAATAATCAGATTTTACAGAAAGCACTCTAAATAACTCAACCAAAAACCCATAATGTCCCACTGCTGGGCTCGGGTCTCCTCTCAAGAGAGGGTTAAGGTCTAACGTCCCCACGCTGGCCAAATGCGCGTTGGGGACTGTCAAGAATAAGTTATGGCAACGTAATCTTGCCGTTGAATGTTTTTAAGCCACCCGAAGGCCTCCAACTAAGCTTCACGACTGATACAATACGAGATGATAACAACCGGGACCGGCTGTTTTACGTGACCTCCGAACAACGGAGACGCTCATGGTAACATGCCACCAACGGTCACCCTGAATGCAACTGGGCTATGAGCGCTATAAGCCAAGCAAGCAATATTTTCCAAGATTGTAGTCAATATGTAAAGAACTCAGGAAATAAAGACAAGAAGATAATATCTTTATATAATTTAGACAAAGTTAACTAATTAAGTTTGGTAACACTACATTTATGATCGCATCTGGAAGTGGCTAGTGGTTTTTTATCGTAAATTTAAAAGGATAGTAGCAATACCACATTTACTTTTTTTTTAAATACCGTTTGGTTTTACTTTTGTACAAAAATCAATTAAATAACGCAGTACATAGTGTGATAGAACTATCCTACATGGAATAAACACAGACTCAAAATAGTGTCAAGTAATTGTTGACGAAATCGTAATCGAATACAAATAACAAATGTAAATATTACTGTTGAATTACAATTACTTCATCTTTGAAAAACATTTGCTTAGTTTTTGTTACAGGAAAAACGAAATCCATAGTTGGAAACATCTAACTAACATATTGCAATGTTCATCTTTCGCTATTCCAATAAGGATGAAATAAGGTGTTTATTACTCATCATCTACTTGGTTGTTTCCAGTTCTATCTGAGCTCACCAAAATATCACATAATTACGTTACACACAGGGACATATGCCTTTTCTTAAAATGAAATTTCACCATAATATGTAACACAGCAAAGGTTTCAATGAGTTTTTTCATGGCCAGCAATCTGCCTTTTTTAATGTAATGGTGTTCGTTGAAGATCTATTTTTTTCCCAAATGGAGTAGCTCAACTGGGACCACGTCTGTATGGAGAGCCGTTAAACTAAAGAAGCAAGACTTTTGGCTATTGTTTATGGGAAAGGCACTCAATTAGTTCCTTTCCCATAAACCTAAGACTCTTCAGTTCTTCTTTCTTTTTAAAAAAAGCAACTCCCGCATCAGGAATATACATCCTGTGTCGCGGAGGACTTTACAAACATACCTATAATGAGCACAAGAATTACCCAGACTCAGAACAACAATTAATGGATTACACAAAGTGTTGTCCTGTGTGGGATTTAAACCCACGACACTTGGCGCACTTAAACCAATAGGCCAACCGTACACTCAAAGTTGTTATACACTTTATTTAAAATATTTTACTGGGCTTGAGTTGTTATATAAAACAAACCGTGACTCCAAATTAGCCTGGCAGTTTTAACTAGCCATACTATCAATCCTAAGATTATAATTTTGAAAGTAACTCTGTCTATTTGTCTATTTGTTACGCTATTAGGGCTACTTCTAACCCACTGTATCGATCTTAATGAACTTTGGTACGGAGAAAAGTTAACTCTTGAGTAAGGACATAGACTACTCTTTAATACTATAATAATGTTCTCCTAACCGATTAACCACGGCGGCCAGTTTCAATGGAGACCAACTACGCAGGAGATATTATAGTGCACGAGTGTGTGCGCAAACATAGGTGCACTATCTATTCCCTCTCTCTCATAATCCGATGGGACGGTTAACCGACACAATCGGGGAGAGATCAGGCGCAAAACCGACACCTTTACGTGCTCTCCGAGGAATGGGGGTTCAGACCCAACTTCCAAACTTCTAGATGTTATTAAGTATATTTATAATCAAGAAAACTCAACAACACTTTTTAGTCCAATCCGGGATATGACCCGAGATTTCTTGATCGGCAGTCGCATACTTCAACCGCAAGACCAACGAGGCAGCTACTACGATATCCGACAAACACGCGCGTTGCCAGTAGTTGTATAAGTGTAAATAAGAATTAATATACTGCCACGCATCTAGTCATAAACGTGCGTTTATATAATAGCAGAAACCACAATAACTTAAAATCGTTCATTGACAGGGTTTGTGACAAAACCAGTGGGGCCACAACATATTGGTGTCCGCTGGCTGTTGGCCAAAACAATGAGAATCAGGTCAACTACTTTCTATACTCAACTGAAATAGATGAAAGTTCAATGTGTATTTACAATGAGAATATTGCTCCGTAATGAGCTGATTGACAGTTACTATTTACAAATGACCTTTAATCAATGTCCTGAATACTTAAGAGCGTAATATTAACAAACCCAATAATACAAAAGCATCTCCTAGGCCGCCATAATGTGGTTCACCATGCTTTTACTATACTGCATTGTTGCATTGCTCTTGGATTTCGTTATGCTTTCCATTTCCGTGTTTTTTATGTATAATATGTATGTATTTACAAAAAAAAGTATATCAGTATTAATATCAGTTGTCTAGTACCCATAGTACAAGCTCTGGTTAGTTTGGGACTAGATGGCGTTGTGTGTTAAAATGTCTGAAAATATTTATTATTATTTTTATTATTATTAGGCAAGGTAGACTCATTCGGCAGGTTCATCTAGAAAAAAATCTACACTCAAGAGCAATGAATTCGGATTGTATTACGACTTATGATAATAATCATTCTCTTTGTCTAAAAATTAATCATAAACCGATCGAACAGGGTCAATTTGGGGTCAACTTGATACAACGTAATCCATTCCCCTTAGAAATATTAGGCGCTCATAGCACAGTTATACTCGGTGATTAGAAACAATCACCGAGGGTAAGAAATCACGGAGCGGTCTTTATCTGGATGGGTGATCGCTAGTGGCACGATACCATGAGGGTCTCCGTGATTCGGAGATCATGTTAAGCAGTCGGTTCCGATTGTTGTTATAGGATAAGAGTTGTGAAACTTAGTTCGAGGTCTTTGGGCGGCTTAAAAACATCCAATGGTATGATTACATAGCCACAACGTTGTCTTGCCAGTCTCCAACCCGCACTCGCTTTGCCTACACTATAGCCTTAGCCTAAGAGAAGAACCGAGCCCAGCAATGGGACATAATGGATTATTGATAAATCCCTTCCCCAGAGACCAATTTATTTACGAGAGATTCAAATTGTTCGTATTGTGTATATTACTAAAGCTCTCCATAACATGAAATATATACAATATGTGGATTTTTTAACACCGTTGGTGTGAAATGTTAAAAACTACATTTTTTTTACTATAACATCGAATTTTCTTATAAAGATATGCTATCACTGACTAATATTTAAATATTTTGTTTATCAACCATAATAATGACAAGTTGGTTTCCTAAAGTACGAACTCCGGTAAGTTTGAAGTCAGATTAACACAAGTAAGATGTCTCAATTTTAAATATACCACCGTTCGAATTTAAAGGAATTTAATTAAATCACTTGATAAAGACTTTCTCATATATTACTATATACATCATTCCTAACGCAGCCTACACAAGACGTTAGGAATCTATCAACAGAAGCATTTCCTCAGGAAGTGTAAATATAACTGACTGTTTAGAAGGACTTTTGAAAACAGTAGCCCACTGTTTCGTCTAATATTATCGTATACATTGCCATATGGCAGGTGTCCGGCCATAAAATAAATGAAAAGTAAAATCATTTTGCAAGGAAATGAAAGAATGCGAGAAAGAGAATATCGCATAATGAGTAAGAGAGTGAAGAGAATTGAAGAAGAAAACTCGTAGCAAAAACTAATAATTTTGTATTTTTATGAAGATCATGAGTAAGAAAATATATAATTTTTAAAGTTTTAGATTCAGATTCACTATATTTGCCATTGCCTTTCTTGGATCATCAAACCCATCCTAAAAATAAAGAAACAAATTAAATCCTATATATTAAAATAATATATTTAACCGCGGAGAGCCACGCTTCGGCACGAATGGAATGGAAAACCAGTGTGAAACAACGCTTGCGCTGTGTTTCACCTAGTGACCGAGGATACCGGAAGTATCCTCCAAGGGACGGCAACGCACTTGTGACGCCTCTGGTATTGCAGTTTGGTGAGCAGCGATAATCGCTTAAAATCACAGATAGCATTATCTCCAATATATGCATCATAATAAAAAAATGTACGAAACTAAAATATAAACTATATTTTCATATAAAAAAATATTATTGTGTATTTCTACCCGATTGTTCTTTCTTTTCTCTGAAACTAGTAAATCGATTTTCAACTATAAAAACTAATTAGATCACTGGTTGAACTGTAATTGCTTTCACAGGGATTCTATAAAATGATTTTTTTTTAACAACAGCAGATTCGAAATTACCACTTTTAATCTATTACTCAAGTACTTACGTGAATCTATGATCTCATAGCTCGTTTGTATCAATGTTTGAAACACAATCACCATGACCAAAACCCGAACGTTCATATCTGTTGCCATGATCACCGTTTGGCGTCCGTTTCACCAACACTTTATCACCAACATCTACCAAACTATACATTGATGTCACTGTGATTGCACCCGATACACTTTCATTACTACACACGATACATTTCTAGTTTTCGTCCATTTCAAATTTTAGTTTTGGACAACTGCCAATTTTAATCTTCTTTTTTTTCACTACCGGAACCGAATCTGAAACGAAATAATATTATTTTTAATAAACTAAACACTTATTTTAGTTCATGTTTATTCAGAGAAACATTATAAATAATGGTGTATTAAAATAGTAGTGGGAACATGTGTTTGGTGGAGTGGGAACGGGGTCAATTTTGTAATCTACTGGTTGTGATGTAAGATTTTAATGATTTTTGATTCGGCTCGCTTTGTTCTTGGGAAGTGTTAATTGATTTATTGTAATGATTGTAAGTTAAATAATAGAAATACTCGTTCTTTCAGTGTTTTAGCTTAATTAACACATGTGTAGCTAATCTAAGGAAAACTCTGTTATGATTGTATTACTTTTTAATTTACTGTAATAATATTGTAATGTAGTTTTAAGGTATATATTTTAGGACAATAAAATATTATTTATGTATCCCCATGAAAATATAAATTGGTGCCGAAGAAAATATTTGATGAAAATATTTTTTATAAAGTTGTGAAAAAAATTAGAATTATCTTCAATATAATAAATTCGAAAAATCTTTGATCATGTCCCGATTTTAAGCCAAAACACGCACTTCACTATAAAATACTGTTACAAATACAATATGTTTGTACCTAAGAAGTGTTCCGGTACCTCATTTAGGAGCAACATTCAATTTATCAGGGACCCCAACCAGTCTCACCTTGTCCTACTAACCGGTCCTTGTCATTTTACATGTCATGCAGTAGACAGAGACTTTAGAAGTTACATGTTAGTTTATTGTGCTTATTAAAGGTGTTTAGTAACTGATATTCTTTTTGGAGTTTTATCATAAGTATCCCAAAGTCTTCGGTGTGACTATGTGAATTTAATTTTAAAAATCCTTGTACATTCCAACAACACATATATCTTGGGATTTTTTATTGTTTCCAGTACATATAACACAATACACACAAGTTTACAGACTCAAAGCTGAAGACCTGCACCACGAAAACCGCGCAGTCTATCTGCAAAACAGTGAATCATTAGTTATATCATCATCATCAACAACTCATAATGTCCCACGGCTGGGCTCGAGTCTCCTCTCAGGAGAGGGTTAAGGCCATACGTCCCCACGCTGGCCAAGTGCGGGTTGGGGACTGGCAAGAATATTGAATTGCTGTTGGATGTTTTGAAGCCGCCCGAAGGGCTCCAACTAAGCTTCACAACTGTTATCGTATGATAACAACCGGGACCGACTGCTTAAAGTGACCTCCAAATCACGGAGATGTTCATGGTAAGATGCCACCAGCGGTCACCCATCCAGGTACTGATCGCGACGTCGTTTCTTACCCTCGGTGATTTTTTCTAATCACAGAGTGTAACTGGGATATAAGCGTCATTAGTTATATTCATGTTAAATATTGATTTATGTAATATATAATACTGTTTACATTCGGCTGATAGTGTTTTTTTTAATTGAAATGTATGTTGTTTTTTTATATATATAATGTTTGTATCTCCTCTGGAATTTTATTTAGAAGAACAGCTGCTACTCCAGGCTGACCACTACTATTTAGTCAACCATCAATAGTCCAACACTCGTAAACCACCATCTCTATAATAATAAGTGTGATATTACAGTCTGTAGCAGCGTAGCAGACGAATACTCGTGGTGAAAATTTTTTTTATGGAGTAGGCGGTAAACGAGCAGACGTATCGTCTGATGGTAAGCGATTGCCGCCTCCCATGGACCCATGGACAACCGCAACACCGGAGGAGTCACAAGTGGATTGCTGAGCTTGGGGGATGGGGAGGGGGATGAAGGAAAGGGTTGTAATATGGGCCTCCAATATCCTCACTCACTGGAGGCCATGGTATCACTCCAGTCGAGCCGGCCTCTGCGTGGCTCTCCCACGTCTAAAGTTTCAAACAGGCATCATTTATTTTGGTTTTCAATTCGTAACCCACATGGCATTAAATCAACCTAACTGGATACGTTTATCAGTATTAAATAAACGAATGTTTTGAGCAGTTTGCATCATCTGTAATGGCTAGTATTTCAATTTGAAGATTTGATTTGAGTTTGAAGATTGTTTGTTTCGTCTTATGGATAAAACGTAGTTGATATATTTGATTTAGTGTAATAGTTGAGTGCAATAAAATGTTAGAAATGATATTCACGTTCACTTAGAGCAGATCTCACTTGGTAATAGATAAATGTATTTTAAATTTTGTCTTATCTGAAAATAACACGCATGCAATAGTAAATTTCAGCAAGTACTTAGTGTTATGTGCTAATTTTTTTTTTCTTTTATTCGTGATTTTTTATATTTATGTCAGAAGAACCTAATATTTTAGACAAAAGACAATTAATTAAGGACCTGAATATTATTATATAAAATATAGGTATTTACTATAGTTTCTTAGAACTCATAACTATTAAAATTAATATGAATTTCTTGTTACTATGTTCAGAATTTTAATCAATGAATACTTTTCATTGATTAAAATTCTGAACATACGTTTTATTTACTGTAAATCAATTTTTCGAAGTAAATCGATTATTTTTCAGCTGCATAACCCTTTTTGTAACAAAATTTAACTATATTCTGGTGTTTTAATGTGGCTACAAAAATAACCAAACGTAACCCTACCATAAGCAGCTCGAGGTGAGAGATCAAATTATATTCGTCGCACACGTCATATCCGGTAGCTCCCTTTCTTTATTCCCATCTCTCTCCCACCACGGATGCGCTTCCTTTACCTTGAAATTGTTAATTAACTAATACAATTAGCTTACACAGGACGCGTGACGCTTAAAAACGATCAACAGTGTTCTAAATTTGAATGTTTTTCTTGACGATGGGATTTTTACGGCTGGTAATGCTTTTGTACAATTGTCGTTGTATTTGGTTGCGTTAATTTCTAATAAGGATATAATAAAATATTTGTCAAAATCCTGGTCAATTAAATCATTAACGATCCCATTACAATCAAAATGCCTTACTATCTTAAAAAAATGTTACTATTTAAGTCTAATAACAGTATTAACGATATGAATATATATGCAGTTTATATTACTTTCATTGGGGGGGATTCGCAACTTGATGTATGTAAAAGAACTTTTAACATTTTTTTTTCAATCACTGATCTTCATAAACATCCATATTCACCTTTATGTCTTTATACCATAATGGAAAATTAGGAAATTTTGCCTATAAATTGAGACCTAAATACTGCCATGGAATATTCCAGATCATAAATTATCACATTATCCAGCCCAACATAAATTAGGTGCAGCAACGTCAATAAACATGGACCTTGCAAATCCTGGCAGCTCCAATGACGTTAGGCGTCGTAATTATATTGTTCTAGCACGTAGGTTGTGCAAACAATCGCTTTGGACCGGCGTAAATTAGGTTCGCGAATTAGTTTGAATGTTTAATTTTGGGGCGTGTTGCATGTATAGTAGTGAGTAAGTAATGTAAATTAAATTAGGATTTCAGTACTTAAAAGCAACGAAAACAAACTGTACATTTTGGATCCAATTAAGATTTTTGAATCACAAAGATTTTTTTTTTCTATAAACACCTGAAGCTCCGATAAAATGCCTGGTGACGTTATACTGTTTGGCTAAATCTGCTAAGTCTAATATTTATCTTTACAACACAAAAAAGGTGAATAACGACAAAGTCACGGCTAGCTTTAGACTATACTTAAATTATATTTATTTAATATTATATCATTATTCTGAAGGATAACACATTCATTAGAAAGAGAAAAGCATTCATAATAAAATACTGTCAAATTGAGGTAAACTTTCGCGTTTCATGATATAATAATTATTTTAAAGGTATTACATACCTCTGCTTTGCCTGATGTTTCGACCAGGATACACAAACTGAGCCTGCATGTGACCAGATAATCAGAGATATGTAATATCTTTAAATAAGTGATCACGTTAATTCCAGTGAAAATAATTATTCTACTGTCAAATTGAATTGAGAACAGTATTTCAAGAGAAATTCAAACCCAATTACATTACAACACCGCATTAGAATACTACTAATAGAAATATCTAATTCTTCCCCCTACTAACAATAATCTCAATCTCATCATACCAGTAAAAAATTAGCCACATCCGCATTTTATGGACGATCTTCAATTTTATCAACAAAATGTTCATGTCACGCAATGTCGTCCAGATAACATCATGAGGGTCCGCAATTTGTTGCTATTGAAACGTGATGGGAGATTATTTGACATTTATTAAGGGGTGCCAGAAAAATAGTGTGATAGTCATGTTTTCTTTATTAGGGAGCGTGAAGTTATGGGGTGATACTGGGTAATAG
Source organism: Hyphantria cunea (assembly GCA_003709505.1). Taxonomy (NCBI): domain Eukaryota; kingdom Metazoa; phylum Arthropoda; class Insecta; order Lepidoptera; family Erebidae; genus Hyphantria; species Hyphantria cunea. Next base: position 184,773 of record PKRV01000289.1, read on the forward strand.
AAATGTCATGACATTAGGAGGGGAAAATGGCTGAGTTGTGTGGAATAAAAATCCCGCAGTTCCCTGAAATTGCTTTAAGTGTAGATTAAATTAAAACTATTCTGCTAGAAATATAAAAACAATGATTTGATTTCTCTGAGCTCTGCCTTGGGTTTGTACTATACATATACTTAGAAAAGTTTCAAATCCTATTTGATGCTATTTAATATTATTGACATAAATACAATCCAAGTCACGAGTAAATTGAGTCATGCTAAATGCATTTCTGTTCTGAATATAATTTTGAGAATTAGTAATACTTTCAATAATTATGAGTCCTTTATCTTATTTTTCTTTCACTTCTATTTATTCATCACTATTAAATAAACAATATCTAACCTCAGAAGAAGACAATAAATTTCAGTGCAATACAATAAAATCTTTATATCTCCTCCCGACACTACGGTCAGCTGAGTCCAACAATGCAGTTTCGTAAATCAATAAACCACTTTAGAAATATCCAGCACTACCGACTACGATTTGATTGACATCTACCATCACAATGTTTTATGTCAGAATCATTGGGAATAATTGCAATTTTGTTGATCCAATTCTCACCGCCGTTATTTTCAGGGTGAACATTGTTGTCTGTAGTATTGTAATACACGACTCATTGGGTGTCTTTTAAGAGGAAAGGCGAATGATTTGAGTGCAATTTTGATTGACTTTTTTTTCTAATTTTATGCGTTCATTAAAAATAACTAAAAATTGCTTTGCCCTGGTTTTCTGTAATGTTATCTTGTCGAGTTAAGAAAGACATATTATAACAAAATCTTATAATATAATAAAAAAGTAACAGTAAAACCACTGGTGACCTGTATGTATTTATATGTTCCATGTGCATCATTTGAATTAATTAATGNACATTCATTAGAAAGAGAAAAGCATTCATAATAAAATACTGTCAAATTGAGGTAAACTTTCGCGTTTCATGATATAATAATTATTTTAAAGGTATTACATACCTCTGCTTTGCCTGATGTTTCGACCAGGATACACAAACTGAGCCTGCATGTGACCAGATAATCAGAGGTATGTAATATCTTTAAATAAGTGATCACGTTAATTCCAGTGAAAATAATTATTCTACTGTCAAATTGAATTGAGAACAGTATTTCAAGAGAAATTCAAACCCAATTACATTACAACATCGCATTAGAATACTACTAATAGAAATATCTAATTCTTCCCCCTACTAACAATAATCTCAATCTCATCATACCAGTCAAAAATTAGCCACATCCGCATTTTATGGACGATCTTCAATTTTATCAACAAAATGTTCATGTCACGCAATGTCGTCCAGATAACATCATGAGGGTCCGCAATTTGTTACTATTGAAACGTGATGGGAGATTATTTGTCATTTATTAAGGGGTGCCAGAATAATAGTGTGATAGTCATGTTTTCTTTATTAGGGAGCGTGAAGTTGTGGGGTGATACTGGGTAATAGAAATGTCATGACATTAGGAGGGGAAAATGGCTGAGTTGTGTGGAATAAAAATCCCGCAGTTCCCTGAAATTGCTTTAAGTGTAGATTAAATTAAAACTATTCTGCTAGAAATATAAAAACAATGATTTGATTTCTCTGAGCTCTGCCTTGGGTTTGTACTATACATATACTTAGAAAAGTTTCAAATCCTATTTGATGCTATTTAATATTATTGACATAAATACAAAGCAAGTCACGAGTAAATTGAGTCATGCTAAATGCATTTCTGTTCTGAATATAATTTTGAGAATTAGTAATACTTTCAATAATTATGAGTCCTTTATCTTATTTTTCTTTCACTTCTATTTATTTATCACTATTAAATAAACAATATCTAACCTCAGAAGAAGACAATAAATTTCAGTGCAATACAATAAAATCTTTATATCTCCTCCCGACACTACGGTCAGCTGAGTCCAACAATGCAGTTTCGTAAATCAATAAACCACTTTAGAAATATCCAGCACTACCGACTACGATTTGATTGACATCTACCATCACAATGTTTTATGTCAGAATCATTGGGAATAATTGCAATTTTGTTGATCCAATTCTCACCGCCGTTATTTTCAGGGTGAACATTGTTGTCTGTAGTATTGTAATACACGACTCATTGGGTGTCTTTTAAGAGGAAAGGCGAATGATTTGAGTGCAATTTTGATTGACTTTTTTTTCTAATTTTATGCGTTCATTAAAAATAACTAAAAATTGCTTTGCCCTGGTTTTCTGTAATGTTATCTTGTCGAGTTAAGAAAGACATATTATAACAAAATCTTATAATATAATAAAAAAGTAACAGTAAAACGACTGGTGACCTGTATGTATTTATATGTTCCATATGCATCATTTGAATTAATTAATGTTCTAAAGCATGTGGAATAGGCGGCCCTAGTGTTATATTATATTTGTTCAATCGTTTTAGCATAACCATAAAATAGCTTTGCACACAATTCACTTTTATATTTTATAAACATATTTTGTTCTTCTTATAACATTACAGTACATTTATTATATTACAAACAAAAAGTATTCTTATTACTGACTGTTCACTTTACGTAAAATAACCAAACATACTCTGAGATGGAATTGTAAACAATATTTTTAGATCCATTTCATTCAGAAGGGGTAACATATGAAACAAAGTTTTCGAACTACAAAGAGCCCATGATTCATATAACTGTTAGTAATTGCTATGGCGCCAAGGAGACAGAAATTTATATACATGTAACCACAAACGTTTCTTAGAAACGCTGTAGATATTTTAAAAGACATTGTATGTTGTAAGAATATTTATTGTAACAAATTAACTGTCGATTGAATGAATAATCCTGGAGAAAGAAAAGTTAGAAAATTATTAGAAGTTATTTCTGATTTTCTATTTTAAAATGGTCACAATTTAATACAATGATTGTAACTTGTGACTCGTAAACAGAAACCTCGTTAATATTAGATATAAATCGAGCACAAGCCATGACAGGATAGTAATTCGTGAATTATAGGTTTCAAATACAATGTAAAGTTAGTGACTATTTCGAACTATGTCGGGCCTGCTTTATGCTTTGTGGTTACTGCTTATTGTAAGTACCTGTGATGATAAATTAACTAACAAACTGTTTGTTTTGTATTAGATTTAGGAGGTTCCCTCGTTTTACTTTGCTTTCTGGTCGTAGCGTGTTGATATATTTACATATAATTCACTTTTTGTGATCCATAAATTATTGAGTCTTGACGTTCTTTGTATCCTTTTCATGTCATCAACAACCAATAATGTCCCACTTCTGGGCTCGGGTCTCCTCTCAGGATAGGGTTAAGGCTCTAGGCCAAGTGCAGGTTAGCAAGACTAAGTTGTGGCTACGTAATCTTGCCGTTAGATGTTTTTAAGCCGCCAAAAGCCCTCCAACTAAGCTTCACGACTGTTATCTTATGATAATAACCGGAACCGACTGCTTAACGTGGCCTCCGAATCACGGAGACGCTCATGGTAACATGCCACCAGCGGTCACCCATCTAGGTACGGACCGCGCTATCATTGCTTATCCTCGGTGATAGTTTCTAATCATCGAGTGCAACTAGGCTATACGCGCCTCGATACTCCTTTTCATGTATGCTTCTAAAGTTCCCCAAATAAAAAACTAGACCAATGGACAATTAAGATTTTTTTTGTAAATATTCTACAAAAGAATCCTGACTAGATCGATGTATAGCCTCTGAAACTCTCTACATACTAATTATGCTACATGTTAATTTCATAAAAATCGTTGGCGCTATTTGGAGATTCAGTTTATAATATATGTTGATATACACGAATTGCGCATTCATTCATTTTCTTAATAGCACTAGAACAAGATTGTAGTCTATATTCTCTTGAAATGTTTAAAATGTCTGCATTAACATATGTTATAGTAAGTTTAATTTTTCCGCATCTAACAAACCTACTCAAAAAGTTTCAAAGACCTTACTCATGACTGGAATATTATAGTTGCCGCCATCGATTCTGTATACATGAAAAATATTAAAGTAGTTTCTAGTGTACGTATTACCAACTACTTTTAGCCTTGAGATATTTATTTCTCATAAACACATTCTTACGAGTAATTTAAAAATACATATCTATTTACATTACATATATATGTTTCATATCTATTTTCTAACACATACGTCTGAAATTCGCCCACATTCTGTTGAAATCATATCGTCAATACTATCATAACTTTGATTTTAAAAGCGTATGTAAATATCCTTCAAATGGCACAGATGCTTTTACGACGTTAAATGAACTAATGGGTTTATTTTTCAAATTAAGTGGTCCATTAATATCATGTGGTAAAGTTTGTGGCACTTTAGATTGATTTAACTGTCGCTATTTGTTAAGGATATTTTTATACAGATATCCATCTATCCTCACCGGATTCGGTGGTAGTGACTGCCTCCTGTTTATCCTGGGTTCTCCCTTTGATGGGCTCTGTTTTTTTTTTGTATATTTAAGCTGCCAAAATGACTCTTCCCTGCCTGATGGAAAGCATGAGCAGAATCCAAGAGTGGTGGTCACCATCCTCAATGCGAAAAGAACAATGCAGCATGGTGACCCACACTATGGCGGCCTGGGGGGAAGGGGGATGGTGAGGGGGATAGGGGGCGTTGGATTGGGGTATGGGCCTCCGGTATCCTCACTCACTCGATGAAACACAGCGTAAGCACTGTTTCACACCGGTTTTCTGTGAGGCCGTGGTATCACTCCGGTCAAGCCGGCCCATTCAGGCGAAGCGTGGCTCTTCCACGGTGATGTGGCTAGCAAAACCGAACTTAGTTTTGAAAGTCCGGTTGCAGTGGGCACAGTAGAGCTTAATTTGATATTTATAACTTATGACTAGTAGTTAGTGCTATTAAATATCAAGCAAAGGCTGTAGGTTCGTTTCCTAGAAATTTTGTCTTAAGAACGATAGTACGATTTGTATACTGAAAAAATATATAAGAAAGATCAAAACATATTGACGATAGTAAATCAAAAGATAGTATTTTATTCTGTTGTTGTTTTTGCATCTGATTGACTATTAAAATGTATAAAATATATATGAAATGTAAATGTAAATGTATATGTATATTATGTAGATAAATAATAAATAAATATTTAGGATATCTAACACACTACACATATCTAGTCCCAAACTAAGCAGAACTTGTACTATGGGTAATAGACAACTGATATAAATACATAAAAGCTTATTTTTTATTAAAACACACATATTATAAGTATCAAAACATTCAAATTTCATACAAATATTTACAGATCATGCAAACATTTATTACATTAAATACCACGGTTATTTAATTGAAGTGACACATTTAGATTACCTTAAAATTAATTAAGAACCAAAAGTATGAGTCAAACAAGACTTCATTATCCTTTATGACACTCCTGCATTTATAAATTCCAAAATTTTTATTTATAGTCGTGTCAATCAAATGCACATTTTTCTAATCGCCCCTTTGTACTGCATACCCTTGTCTCTCTCTCCACACCATTAATCTCCCTGACTTATAGAATCTATAATTAGTAAAATTGTTCGAACAATGCGTACGACATCATCTTTAACCACAGAAAGTGCCCCCAACCGTCTCAAATCATCTACAGTTTACAATATGTCTCTTAGATCAAAGAAATTTACATCAAACGCTAGTGTAATGAGTAGCGGACTTTTATTTACATCAAAATAATATCTTATTTCATAACATTTAAGTTCCTTTTCGAATGTTCCATTTGTACGTACATAAAAGAATACAGGTTGAAGAGATTTATTGGTGGTCCTTTTTTAACTTGACGACAAACTTAGATGTATCGCTAAATATACTCCTTAATTATTGCTTGTTTATAGTAAGTTTGACGTACATTTTAAGTCTTGGATTATTTTTTCCTTTGGTTTATTTTTGTTTAATTCCGTGCAGGAATCTGCTTAGACAGAGTTTACTTTCTGGAGCCAGAAATACAAAAGGTTTTGGGTCCGCTTTTAGAATATCCGTTTATTTGTTGATGTGTTTTCTCCTGAGGGTTATATCTTACAAGAAGTTAATAGATAATTGAGGAAACATGAATGTTTGTTATATTTGACGCTTGATTAAATTTTAATAGTAAGTTTCCGTCCTTTGTCTTTATTGATATTTTTATTTATACGTGAACATGCTATTTTAAAATATATTTTTAGTTTGAAGATTGTTTGGCCATCTCATTTCAAACTAAGCTTATCTCGTATTATGGGTTATCAGATTGCTAAAAAATGTATTTATTGATATATTTCTAAGTACGACCTCTAGCTTGGTATTCAGGATAGCTAACAACTAGACCGACAAGCCAATACAGTGCTGCTGTCTTGGGTTGGGCCAAACTACTAAATGGCAGCTCGGAGTTTGGAAGTTGGGTCTAAATCCTCGTGCCTCGGAGAGCACGTGAAGCTGTCGGTCCTGCGTCTGAACTCTCCCCGATTGTGTAATTAGCCGTCCCTTCGGATTATGAGAGAAAGAGAACAGAGAGTGTCCCACAGGACCACATTTATGCTCTTTAATATCTCCTACGTAGTTGGCTGGTCTCAGTTGAGACTGGCCGTTGTGGCCGTAATCGGCTAGGAGAACATCGTAGCAATACTGTTGCTTACAAAAAGATTTAAGTATTATTATTGGTGCGAATTATAGAGTATCGCGGTGCGTTGTAACAGGTGCAACAGGTGACCCCTCTATCAAAGTATAAGCCCAAATGGGCCTATGCATTAGACGGATATGATACAAAATGTATTTATGTGTACGTAAAATTCTAAATGTTTTGCTTTGATCATGATGTGTGAGTTTGTAGTGACAGGCGATTCTTTTTGTATGTGTAAAATCTTAAATATAAGTGTGGAGATTTTCTCGCCCAAAAAATTACCATAATTAATTAATTATTATATCGATAAAGACGCTATGGCTACTCCGCTCTATTCGGTGGCCCGTATTACTCTGTGCTGCGGATATAGTTAATCGTGTCACAATTGTTTATAATGAAACTAATTTTATGGAGCCCATAAATAATTTAATTAGCCCACTTGCTTCAATACGGGATCGTTAAAAATTTGACGTAAGTATAAATTTATGATTTATTGAATGCAAGCTCAATAAATTCTATGTCAAGTTGATTTTCAAGGTTGTGTTAGAGATTTATAGATTTTTATTATTTAATTAGTGATCATCTGCCATCAATATGTTCATTTTATGATACTCTTGTGATTGTTTGCCATGACTCAGTTATAGCTAGTAGTGACTGTATTTTGGAGCCTACTTTAACTCGTATAACTTATTTAAAAAATAAACCGTTCATTGTAATTTTGGTCTATTAATAATTGCTTATTACACTCATTTCTATTTCATTATACAAGGATATAATACTCTTCAAAGATCGTTAATAGAAATGTGTCACAGCTAACGGTGGCAAAAAGCAAATAGTAGCTATTTATTATACTATTTTCAAAATTAAATAAATAAATAAAAAATATGTTCGGACATTTTAACACACAACGCCATCTAGTTCCAAACTAAGCAGAGCTTGTGGTGGGTACTAGATAACTGATATTAATACATATATACTTTTTTTTTGGAAATGCATACATATTATACATAGAAAACACCCAAACTCCGAAACAAATATTTGCAGATCATACAAACATTTGGTCCGACTCAGGAATCGAACCCGAGACCTCATGCATAGCAGTCGCATACGCTACCACTGCGCCACCGAGGCAGTCAATGTAGATATACATTAAAGATCTGTTACAATACAAATCTAACAAAGTGAAAAAGCCAGTCAAAAGGCTGGCTCAACCGGAGTGATACCACGGCGTCACAGAAAACCGTCGTGAAACAGCGTTTGCGCTGCATTTGTACCGAGTGAGTGAGGATACCTTAGCCCCATATCCTAACCCCTCCTCCACCCCTCTACCCACCCTCCATAGACTGACCACTCACNCAACTCACAACAATGTTCATGGGTGGAATTAGTCGCTTACCATCAATCGATACGTCTGATCGTTTACTCAAAAATAAAAGAATATTAACCACTGCAGAGACGGTCATATCATTATCAGTGCATTGCAATCCAATGCTGAGTGTGTATCTCTCCAATCATACATTCATTCCACTTCTTTATGATGAGTATATATGTAGATAGATAAAATAAAGTATATTATTTTTTACTTTGAACAAAATTTAGAAGCGCCTCCTGCATTTATCGATTATCTGTATGTTACATGGAGTTTATTGTCTGATTTCTTAAAACAAAGTCGTCACTATGCATAAGTGGGCGAGACAGTACTATTATATTGCTATCCCATGTGATCTTTTATGGCTGATTCACTAGCAATAAAATAAAATTAACTATACTCAATCTGCTTCCTTTAAAATATTGCTCCTATTTGATTATATAATCTGTACCGTAAGAACGTGCTTCAATAAGCTCAGTTAAAAACTCCTTGAAACTGTTACTTTAGCCCTCGTGGATCAATCATCTATTTTGACATGTTACTGAAGGGGTGGGTTAATTTTAGTCAATTTCACATGACAAAACTATAGTTGCAGATGGTAATGACAAGATGACAACCCGTCAAATATCCTATTACATATCCGCTTAATTAACATAACTGTAGAAAGCTTCGTTCATTACAAGGATAAGTTCGAGGAATATATTTATTTTTTATAAGCGGAGCGGTTTATTTAACTTTACATTAATAAACATGAAGCCAAACAATATAAGAAATGAAAATATGGCACAGAAATCTAGTTACAGGTTTTGCCTAGCCTGAGATCAGCCACATGTAATTTCCATGAAATTATTTTAATATTAAAAGGTTTAATCAAGAAACATATTATTGTTTAATTTCTTTAAATTTAATACAGAACAGTTGGCTAGAAGAAAATTTTCACATTTTAAAACTTTGAAATAGTTTATGCCAATGAACAAAACAATTCGTATAATAACCAGAAGCCCTGTTGACATTTACTATCGTAATGTTTGCAATGTAATAGTTCAAAATTGCGAAAATAGATATAGCAAAGCCAAAGCGTACATCTGGTCTTTTTCAATCGACGAAATTAACATTTTTATTTAAAAATATGTCAGGGATATAACTAGTGTACTTACTAGATAAAATTCAAAAACATATCTACAAAGAGATTTTGAACCTTATTTTATAATAACAAATATTTCTTAATAAATATTTCGGACATTTAAATACACAACGCCATCTAGTCCCAAATTAAGCAGAGCTTGCATAATGGGTACTAGACAACTGATATGAATATATAAATATTTTTTTTGTATATACATACACACTATACATAGAAAACACCCAAACTCCGAAACAAATATTTGTAGGACTATACAAACATTTGTTCCGACCCAGGATTCGAACCAGAGACCTCATGGACAGCAGTCGTGTATGCTACCACTGCGCCACCAAGGCAGTCAATTGTGAGTTAATTTTGTGAAAGGATTAAATATATTTATGATGAAGTAAATCTTTTTAAACATGTGTTTATTAGCTTCACCTATATGTTTATTAGCAAACGACTTTTAAATTGTGTCTTTTTAAACAAAGCCTACCAAAGTAACTATTCGGACTGATAGAAAGCAGGAGTAGAATCCAAGAGTGGTCCTATTTTCACTGGACTTAAGGTTATAAAGATATTCCTTCTTTAAACAAAAATCTCTACATAACTTTAAGGTGACTGGCAGACATAGCTGACGGTAAAAGATTCGCTTTTGCATTTGTAAATTTCAGTTTTTGAGAATTAAAACAAATGTTACCTTTACAATACAATGGAGACTATATAAAGATTAATTTTAGGAGTATCGTTACATCTCATATAAGAAAGTGACTAACCAGTTATTACAAATCTGGTAAAACTTAAACTCAGGTAGTTCGCCTTTGAATTTCTTGACCAAATTTAAACAGACACGAGAACTAAATCTAGAGCTTCAACTTGGGAATGACTTCGCATAATATTCTTATTACATTAAACTAATACTTATTACATTTATACTTTTTCTTTATGGTTTTGTATGACTAACTAAAGTAAATCCTGGTTAAGTGAATAGTCAAAAATGTATTCATTTAAATTACCAGTTACTATCTGCGCTTTTTTAAGGCTGGTTCAATTCAAAAACGTTCCGCAAAGCCGATCATAGCCCAGTTGTACTCGATGATTAGAAACAAACACCGAGAGTAAGCAACGACAGCGTAGTCAGTACCTGAATGGGTAACCGCTGAAGGCATGATACCATGAGCGTCTCGGAGATTCGAGGTCACATTAAACACTCGGTCCCGGTTGTTGTCATATGATAACAGTCGTGAAGCTTAGTTGGAGGTCTATGGGCGGCTTAAAAACATCCGTTGATGATGATTAAAACGTAAGTAATACAGTTGATTCTCTTTCAAGAATACAAATATTTAAATAAACATCGTTACAGTCGTATTTTTCAAAACCTTCAACACACATCATTTCTAAAGAATACTAACAATACGAGTATGGCTAAATGCTACTCTTCATCCACCAAGCAAGCGGCTCTTGCTTGACCTATTTCATTGTACAATCGTTTAACTAGGTAACTATTTACATCATAAAAGAATTCTCGTTCACGTATTTTGAACTCGTTTATATCTATTTGTGCATTTAGAAATACCGTTTACGTTTGTAGCGATGTCAATCATTTTGGGACATTTTTGAGTATGAACTGATTCACAGTTTCGTTGGACTAAATCTGTTCAACGCCAAAGTTTTGGATTGATAGAAGAATTTACTCATTTATTTTTTTTCTGTGAAACGTAATCTTGACAAGTAACAAGAAATGTTAATGTAATAGTTATATTTAAAAAATGAAAAGGAGAAAATAAAAATAGCATACAACATCTTGAATAATTTAATTTCACTAAGAAAATAAACATATAGCTTAATTCTTTTGATTCTTAAGATTCATTAGAAGAATGTGTTCTTTATCAAGATCTAAGTCAAATTAAATGATACAAATATATCTTATTAATACACAAGCATTTTCATACTTATCTGCATACCATTCCTCAAAAAGATGTATCAAAGAAGAATAATAAACAAAAATAGTGTAGAAAAGTCATTTTAACAGTTTTTGGACACTTTTAAACAATGCAATATTTAATTTCAGAACATGGTTGTTTGGATAAAGACAAACCTTTACATTATAAAATCTAATCACCTCACTAAGCTTTAATAATATTGGCAACAATTATATAAGTATTCTTGATAGATGACTCATTTGTACCAAATACTTCCCCCAATTTAAATTAAACATAATTCAACGATCATAAAACATTATGGCAAGAATGCATTTATTTCATGATAATCAAGGACTATTTTACTTAAAATATCTGGAAGATAAACAGATCTGACCTTCAATCATCAGCGGATCCATTCAAATGGATATTCTCACGCAATGCAGGCCAGTAGCTGTCAATCATGAGTAGTAATAACAATATGAGTGCATATCGTAATAGGCACGATGCATTTATGCAACAACAGGCTGTTGGCAGAGTTTTGTATGAAAACGATGGAGAAGATATATTAGCTTTACACTAAATAACAATGTTATAACTTGATCTGATGATTCTAGTTGCAGATCACTATCACCACAAGTGATTTACTCTGATTGACTCTCACTCCTGAGAATGCATAAAAGTATCTATACTATTTAAAGTTAAGGTCGTGATTTATGACATTCTACGGTGAAATTCAGGTAGATCTCAAAACTTAATCCATGAAACTGGCCATTATTATTATTTTATTACCATCGGTCTGTTTTTTTCTACCTACATAAGCAGTATATCCGAACCAACTATATTGTATTATGCAATAGACGTCACGCAAATGCTCAAAGAATGCAATTATATCAATTGCAGTTAATAGAGCGTGCGATGGCTTTGGATTATCTTACACCTCATCAGTCTGCCTCCTACTGTCTTGAAACTGGAATGTTTGTTTTATTGTCGATGTCTATATCCTTATTTAAATTTGTTTCTCTCCAATTCTTACAAATATTGAGTCTTGTTACGTTTTGAAAGACGTTGTTAGGTTTGCTTAAATATTACTTGATATTAATCTTGATATGCTTGAATTTGTTTTATAAAAACATAGACACCACTTGTATTCTGCTTATATTGATATAGGCATTGCCCTTTCTATCATTCTACTTCTTCTTTTTCAGCCTATAGCCGTCTACTGCTGATCGTAGGCCTTCTCTAAAGAGCGCCAACCGTCCCGGTTTTCTACTATTACTCACTTCAGTTTTATTTCGGTTTTATCATTGGTATGAATACTAAATTCTTCCTCTTCATCTATATTTACTTTCAAGACGCCTTTATGCTCATTTTTTTTAATCCACTTAAATTAGCCACGTCGTGTGTTCAAAACCTATCATGAATGAGAAACCTCGAAAATTTGTTCATCTTGTTTTTTAAGTTTTCTTAGGAATTTTAGATTATTTCTTTGTATTCATCAAAGCAGTGTTGTAAAAAAAATACCACAAATGAATTAAACCAGCATTAACGATTGAGTTATACCGAACGATTAATAACAATAAACATAGCGGAAATGCAATGATTAATGTTCGGCTGTGAACACAACGGCGTTATGATCAATGTTTTATTGACGCATGGCTATTGATGTTTCTAGTTCGACGATTTGGTAATAAACCGGAAAAGTTTCTATCTGAATGATAACCTGTTGATCCAAATAATTCTTCAAAAGAAAAACGTAGGCTATCTTAGGAGAAAACTACTATTAATAAAAATATAAGCATGTAGAATTGCGTTTGATTGCCCTCCGATCCTAAACTATACAAAGGGTATACTGAAAACCTAATTGCTCATAATGTGCTTATGAACATAATTAGATATTGATAATACATGCATTTTATTTTTTTATTAATTTTTCATACTTTTTTACTGCCTCGTTGGTCTAGTGGTTAGCGTAAACGACTGCAGATAAAGAGGTCTCGGGTTCAATTCCGGGTCGGACTGCTTTTGAGTTTTTCTTACAAGAAATGCTTAATAAATGCCCGGAGTATGGAACACCGCCAGTGTTTCCCGCCCGTGCTTCGGAGAACACGTTAATGTCCCGGTTGTTATAAACATCTATGACAATCGTTGTTTGGAGGTCAGTGCCCTCAAATATACTTTAAAATTCGAATTCAGTCCACCCTCACGCTAGCGGAGGTCCGATGCCAATCGCTCCGTGTAAAGACTGATGATCAGGTAAAACTGGTTGAACTAGGAGCCGACCCCTTATCTTGGGAATAATAAAGGCTAGGAAGATGATGAAGATAATGATTTATTTTTTATAATACATGCATACCGTACATAAATTACAATTGCACAAATAGTGTTTTAAAAGATAGGAAAAGAAGACAGAATATCAATTAAAAAAAATATTACACAATTGTACACACCCATGACGTTCACCAAAACCACGAGCATATATGTACTTCAAAATATAATTTCAACGGAAACCATAAAGTTCAATTAGAATAATTGATGTTGGTTTCCTATTTAAAAACTGTTATATAATTTTATATATGGTAACATTTTGTATGATGTTGTTGATGCATTACTATTTCGGTAAAACAATGTTTGTCCTTTTTAAAGTATTTAGCTTGTCTAATAATCTTAGAAATAACTTAAGGAAAAGTTCATGGCTCTGTCTTTTCCAATGACATGACGGATAGTTTGAAGAGGTCTGATATACCCGGCCTAAGACCCGACTCTCATCAAAAACTCCCTTTTCCTTTCACATTTTTTTTCCTATTTATCTTCTACCTTTAAATGGTGTTAAGGTTTTTCATTTTTGAGTCAGATGGCGTAAGGCATCTGCCTGTTGTTTTAACAGTTAACAGCCAAGAAAAAAGCCTTCTACATTGTTAGATATTGCGAGATACCAAATACGGTTAGGGATATGGCAAGTAACTGCTAATGGCGAATATGACGATTATCTATTGCCATAACATTGCAGCAACTTTACTATGCCGCCATAGAGTGGGTCACCATGTTGTGTTGTAGCATTGTCTGTATTCGAGATGAGTATGGTGACGACCACTCTTGGATTCTGGTATGCAACAAAGTGATCCTATAATGTTTCCGTTTTTTTTCCTTTTGAGGTACGAAAGCCTATAAACAACAAAAACATAAACTGAACCTTTATAAAATCATTTACTCAAAATATAAACATTAAAAAATCTGACATTACTACACGTTAAAAAAACTAGAGATAGACCTTTTTTGATTTGTCTTAAATATAGCGAATCCGTCTTTTGAGTGGTACAATTTTAATGCTAAACTCAGCTTTGGTTCAACAGCAGCAAAGATTATTAATCCTAATCCTGTAAATATTCCATTAGATGGAGTGAGTTATTCACTCAACTTTAATTATTGTTAAGGTTCGATTAATATGAATTCTCAAAGTAATTGCCTAGAGGTCAAAATCTTTGTAATTGACTTTTATGGGTGTAGTGTGGAAGCAATTTAAAGTAAAATCTACATCCTCTGACTATTTGGTTCAATTTAGGGTCGAGCGATAAACGCTTATGTTCATTCGGGTCACCTGTTATCTGTCGCTTATGAACTTTTATAGCTCCAGGTTTTCAAGTTCTTGTCAGTCTCTGAGATTTCAAGATGATATCAGACATCAAATTCTTTAGTTTCAGAATTTTTTCTGCATATTTGTTATGCGATTTTCTTTGAGATAACACAAAGAGAAAAGTGTTTAATAGGAAGCTCAGTGTTGAGTACAGAGAAAAGCAATGCAAAAGATGAACCATTCCTTCAGGAGAAATCAACATGAGTAAACACTTATACTCTAAATGGTCAATAAACTTTTCACTTGAATGTATTTTTTTTTTGTTTTAACTTTTCAGATCGTTTTTTCACTGAAAAAATGTATACAACATGAGACGACAAACATATAAATCACGACATCTAAATGTGGATGACACTGATGCGTGTACTCAACGACGGTTTGGTTCAACTACTATTGGGTATTAATGCTAATGAGAATTCTTAAAATAAAACGAGGATCAAGTTTATTTACGGCAGCAGTCTATGCAACTGAATTTGTATATAGCTACCTATGTATAGCTTTGAAAATAATTTCAACTATAACTATTGTGGAGGAACGGGCCACATGTTCCTCCAACACGAAGGGAGGATCCTCCAACCAGGCGAGGTGATCATGCCTGGCGGGCCACCGCCCAACGGTTGATGTTGGGAAGTATATATGTTAATCGCCGCGAGAACTTCTATTGCGGGATTTAGGATTGACAGCTTCTTAGTTGTCTTAGTTGCTCCGTAGTTCGATATTTCTTCGGTAGATGGCGCTGTCATATATTTTCATATATTTTTTTGCGCTGTATGTGGAAGTCGCTACAACTATATTACCTTAATGTAATGGTGGCACTCAAAGGACTATTTCATGCTTTTATTTTTTATTTATGAGTCTGTCAAAGCGACTCTACGTGAGTTCAAGATTAGTGGACAGCGTGCTCATTGCGAATGTAGAAAATACAACAATATAGCATATTGTGATGCTATATTATTGAGCCTCATGTTTCGAATTAACCAACGAAACATAACAGCACAAATGCTAATATTAAAGTTGCTCTTCTGTGAATGTTAGTGCGTATTTCTTGAGATACAGGTGTCCAGGACCAAAGAGAGCTTATGTAAAGAAACTCATAAACTATGCAATTGTAATATTTTAATTTATTGGTTTAATTTTCTCAAAAAATTGAGGTTAAAAAAGTTTTTTTTCACCATTTTTACACCATTTTTGTTAAAAATCAATGTTAGTAAATCAAGTGTAAAAGGATAGCTTTAAAATAGATGTGGGCTTGATTTATTTACTAACTAAATTTGTTTGGAATAGTATTTTCTTGTATAAAAATAAAATATATAGTGATCTATCTAAAATTGGGTGCCTGTTTGTGTTTGTTGTTACATAAAAAATATCAATTTTTACAATATTTGTCTTTGTTTGCTTGTTCCGGCTAATCTCTAGAACGGCCCAATTTTGATAGGGATTCACTGGCAGATAGCTTGTTTGATAAAATACTACTACCATTGTGGTTTTTTTTTTATTTTAGAAAACAAAATAGGAAAAATCGTACAAAATTCAAGCAGATCCAATAAACTCGCTGGTAACATTGCGAGCACACAGCTTCTTATATCAAGTTAAGTTGACATGATCATGGTTATATTGCCAATCTGTTATTTTAGCGTTTAGTCTACTTAACCTGAAATTAGACTATATTCACATATAGTCCAATGATTGTAAAGATACTTTTTTTATAGAAATAGGGGGCAAACGAGCAAACGTATCGTTGCTGGTAAGTGATTGTCGTCGCCTATAAACGCCCGCAAACCAGAGGCATCACAATTGCGTTGCTGGCCTTTGGGGGATGAGGAGTGGGATTGGGATATGGGCCTTCGGTGTCCTTAATCACTCGATGAAACACAGCCCAGGCTATGTTTCACATCGGTTTTCTGTGAAACCATGGTATTACTTGTCGAGCCGGCCCATGCATGCCGAAGTGTGGCTCTCCCACGGTTGCTGTTATGTTTGTTTTACAAATCTAAATTATTCAGATAACTGAAGAAAAGTAAAAAAATAGTCGCCTTAACTTTGTAAGCCTAAGGGTCATCAATATGCCCTAGTAAATAAATAAAAATGTACAGTTTAGCAATAGACAAGTATTACTGAATGTAATCTTAGAATAGATATCAAATTTATCTAACACTTAAAATCTTATTCCTGCGAGAAATTATGCTGAAGGACAACGACGTGATAAGAAATTGGACACATGACTTGTAGTTTCTCCTTGGAAAGGAAATTTTACCTACTATTGGATTTGTATTAAGTTTTTTTTTTTTTCTTGTAAGGGACAACTCCCGCATTAGGTATATACATTCCTGTGTCACGGGAATCTTTACAAACATACATGAAACGGACACAAAGTACACCCAGACTTAGAACAACAATTTATGGATCACACAAAGTGTTGTTCCATGTAGGATTTGAACCCACAACACTTGGCGTAGTAGGAAGCGGTGTGTCGACCACTGAAACCATTAGGCCAACCGTGTAGTCAGTTTCTCTTTTCTTTGTGGTGTTGTTGTCATACTTTACTCCCTATCAGTTAAGGATTAATTTTAAAATGTTACCTAAATCACTACACAAAAAAATGAATAAACTGAGCCTAAACTAACTAAAATATTTGTTTTAGGTACGTGGCTGATACATGAATCACCGTACTCATTAAACTGCGTGTGCGATTTGCGAATAGTATGGCCGCCGAGTCGCACGGCCAGCATGGGGGACTCACCTGTTCAATTGTAACATCCTGTATGTAGCATGTTGTGGGTAATAGATCATGCCGTAATAGGAGAACTGAATTATTAGTTGATCATTTAAACAGAGGCAAATTCATTGTGTTTTCTATTTATGCAATAGGGGGCAAACGAGGACATGGATCTAGTGGTGTTCTAATGGAGACCCGCAACACCGTAGACGTTGCCATCCTTTCCAGAAGAAGTAAGATCTTTTTTGGAGATTTGGAGGTTGTATTAGTCCGGGAATACCGCAGGCGACAATTCATTCCACAGTTTTGTTGGACAAGGCAGAAAGTAGTAGTTTCGTTGAGCAGAGTTGTGAACTGCCAATCATCTTCATCATCATCACTTCATCACATTCATCGAAGGCTAGCTTGCACACACATTCATACACACAAAGATACATACATACATATATACACCACCCACACACACACACACATTCATACACACACACTAACACACAATACTTACTCACATTTGTATTCACACAGACTTTTTCATTTTATTCATCTCACATGTTACGGAAACAATTAATCTTATTACACCCTCTTTTCCTACTTATCTGGAGTTAGGAGAGGCTGGTTATTATACTATTATTATACTATATTATACAGGTTCTACCTAGTACGGAAACTTGTCTCTCACACAGATCTTTTGTTTTCTGGAATTTTCTGTGTTTATTTTGATTTAACAGATTTTTGTAATTTTGTGTGAGAGAAAAATATATAAAACAAAAAAAAATCTTGACGATGGGAATGAAACTCCTGTTGCATAAGAAGATAGCAGAAAGTGGCGGCAGGAATCAGTCCAAACAATTCCTGGAAGCGCTCCCCAAAGTTAATGCGGTAGAAGATGCACAGCAAAGCCATGAAGTTGGTACATCTCTGCGAAGCGCCAGAATTTCTAGCCGATTTGAAACTGCTTGGTAATCGACGATTCGAGTCGATCTCCCTTGAATGCGGTCCAGAAGTGAAAGGAGGAGCTTTCCAGAGGGAAGAGCGAGTACTCCCGTCCAAAGATGAGGATAATATTCCATGTGAGGCCGAACCTGCGCCTTATAAAGTAGAAGGCGGTGGACCCTAGTGAAAAACTATCTCGATCTGATGATTACGCCAAACTATAGCGATTTGCTATTTTCTATCTCATTAGGATCCTGTTTTGATATGTATTGCAACTGAATATATTTTGTATCTTATAACCGTTATCATGAAATAGTCCAAATATGGCTAAATTTTCTTCATTGTATTTTTCAGTTTTCCTTGAACTATTCTGAATATTTCTGCATCTAAACTTATAATTAAACGCACTGTAGGTGCTTTAGTCAATGAATATAAAGAGGTTTTAGTTATGTCTATTATGAACTATAAGCAAATTAACGACTACAAGTAATACTCATATAAAATAAAGTTGAACTAAGTCACATTTACAGAAGCAGTAAAAAATATTGTAAAAATTTTCCGTACCAAAAAATCAGTAACTTTTAAAAGATAAGTATGAACATCTCAATTCTTCGAAATGTAGATGACATGTAAATTTATAGAATAAAAAGATATCACAAATAGAACAGCTGCGCTAATTCCAGGAATATATTAATAGATAATGGACCTGACGAATGAGAACCTGCAAAATTAAAGAGCTCACTAAATTGGAGGAAGTGTGTCAACTTGCTGTTTACACTCTCATTAATTTTTATTTCAATAAAAAGGTAATTCATTATTCATAAAATAATAATGATTATTGCTACGTCTTTATTCATTGCAATAAAACTATTTGTTTGATATCTTGCATGTCTCATATGCCATATACTAAGTGCTTCATTCAACTTAGATTGTTTGGTTTTCACACATTATTTACATTCACCATCACGCCACACCAGCAGTATTTGATAGTCCGCTATTGGATATTGGCCTCTCTTTAAGAAGAAGATTTTAGTCTTCTATATTACTTACATTAAATAAGTATTACATAATTCAGCAACTATCATCAAGAGGTTTTATATTTTCTCTGTTTGTATAGAAAATAATCGAATGATCAAAATCATAAAAACAGTGAATTAATTCTAGAACTCAAACTAATTTCAAAATAGCTAACCACAAATTTTCATTTAGTTGTCCAAATTAAACGTCAGAACTATTCATTTAGTAATTCCAAATGCCACCTGTGATGTTTATTAGCAGTTCAACTTTGTCAAATTATGACCTGTAATATCTATGCACAAGTTGTATTACAAAGCGTCAACATAACTACAGATTTGTCAGTACAGCATATTAGATTGTTAAACGCATTGAAAAAATAATCCAAGTCAGACTTTTGAAAATATCGAGGAGAATATTCTGATGACCCACCCAACTGGACTCATCTCCCTTTTTATACACAAAAACACGCACTGGCCTTCGAAATCGTCCTTCAAGAGTAGCAGACATACTCTGTCAAATGGTTCGGCTTTTCATTCAGGCATTTAAAATATGAGCCGAATTCAAGAGTATTAGTCACCATACTGTTGAAATACTTCTTCATTCATCATTTCAAACCTAACTACGGGTAACTTTGCAGTCAGTCATGATTTAGAAGATTACAAAACTCTGTGACGCAACAGATATCATCAAAGCCGAGACTGAAATTTAGTTTGCCCGTGCATAAGAACTGCGGAATGTGGTTCTCTCATGGCGGGATTTGTCAAACGGATACTGTTGGCTATTTATATTATATTTATCATGAATCGTCTTAGTCATGATATATTTTAATAAGTAGTGACTGCTGAACTCATTACTTGAGTGTTAGAATAGTTTATACCTTTCGCAGTTTCAATGTACGTCAAATATAAATTATAAATAAACTTTTGATATTGATAAATTATAATAAGCTGAATAAATAAAGCTGAATAAGAGAAATATGCAACATGATAAATAATATATTTCAGAGGAATAGAAAACCTAATTACAAGCTTATATTTACTTCCACCTGTCCCGATGTTCGTCTGTAATCAAATCTTGCAAGTTAAATTTGATGCTCTTACCGATTTCAGATTGAGCTGGAATTTGAAATGTCCCCTTAGTTCTGATGACAATGCAGTTATATATAATCGGTAGCAAAAGGACGGCTTACATGCTTCTGAACAACCCACCCAATGGGTATCAAATGAAAGGGTTTAAAGGTTTTATATTTAAAAATAATAAAAGCTTGTTTTAAAACATTTTTTTAAAATAAATCATTTGATTTTTTCATCACTATATATAAGTGATTTCTTGATCTCTTCATACACAAAAATATTATAATTAAATAATTTATTAGACTACACTTATGTAAATAGCTAAGATTGAGAGAGGATTGGCGCTTATAGCCGAAATACAAGCACTGCCTATTTCGGTTTCAGATGTTAACTTTACTAATCTGTTACAAAAATTCCTGGCCTGCTTATCATTTGAAACTTTGGATTAATTTGTGAAATAAACTTATTATTATTATTTATCAAGGACATGAGCCGCTCATAGCCCAGTTGCGCCGATCAGTATCTGGATGGGTGAGCGCTAGTGGTATGATAGTATGAACATCTCCATGACTCGGAGGTCACGTTGAGCAGTCGGTCTCGCTTGTTATCATAGGATAACAGGCATGAAGCCTTTGGGCGGCGTAAAAACATCCAACGGCAAGATTACGAAGCCACAACGTTGTTTTGCCAGTCCCCAACCCGCACTCGGTCAGCGTTGAGTCGTATGGCCTTAATCCTCTCCTGAGAGGAGACCCTAGCCCAGCAGTGGGACCTTCTGGGTTATTGATGAACTTTGAATTTATTAAACTATTCTTTCATTTAACTGTCCAGTTCCAGATCGGACCAAATGTTGGTATGATCCACATATTTTCTCTGAAACGACTAAGTCGTACTAGTTGTGATCATAAACTAATACCAAAGACTAAGTCAGCCTGTGATTTTAATCAGGCTATTCAAAAGTGTATAAAACCGATTACGCAAACGCGTCAATCCCCGTGCGTAAACGTAGCCTATTATTTATTCGTCGTTTTTATTCAAATAAACTTATTCATCTAAACATATTAGTTAAGCTGTAAACACGTGTCACGCGTTACATTTTGTACAAAATTGATTAAATTCTATTCATAGTGTGACAGGTTGTTATTCAATATTCAAATATGAAATAATTTGAAATGAAATCGGTATTGAATAATTTGATCGTTGTGTCAACTTAAAATGTATTTATTGTGTTTGGATATTCAGTAGTATTTTCAATAAATGATTTTACATTTCAGTTGGGTTGGTTAGTTGGCCTTTGTTTTAATATTAATTAAGTTTCAAAATCATGTACATGAATAGATGAAAAGTCACACTACTATGCAATTATTATTTTATACACTTCTCCATCTAGNCTATCTAAGCCCAACCTGAGCAGAGCTTGTATTATGGGTACTAGAAAACTGATGTAATGAATGATATGACTGAATAAATACATATATACGTATTTGTAAATACAAACATATTATAAATAGAAAACACCGATCCGGGAATCGAACCCAAGACCTCAAGCACAGCATTCGCGTACATTACCACTGCGCTACACCAGTAAAAAATTGACCACTTTTATTATAATAATGTGCGTGAAATTTACCCCGGTGTGTGTGCAAACCAAAATTTAATAGTGACAGCGACCACACAGCTTTAACATATCGATAGCTAAGAGGTGCTTAGGAGCCAACTGTTGTACACTATTTGTTTTCTCTAGACAAATAAATCATATAACATAATAGTATGACAAAAATAAAGTATTTTAACATCTTGCGTTACAAGATGTTAAAATACTTTACATTCCTAGTAGATTAAACTTTTAATTTAATCTTAAAAAAAAATATAAGTTGAAACATCGGTAACCCGACTACCTAAACAGTTTTGATAAAATTAATATTATAGCCTGGGTCATTAAAATTGGTTCAGTAGTTTAGATACTACGGTGGAACATACAAACATACATAGACTGCCAAATCTATTACGCTTCCTTTTGGCTTGGCGGTCGTCAGGTAAAAAACTATTTTGTAAGATATACTAGACATTTTAATAAAATAAAAAAGGTAAAATAAATAAATTATGAAAACAAAACTGAAAAAATACCTTAACTCATCACATCCAATACACAAAACACTGCACGTTCACACAAAAAAAAACTCACAATTCAAAATTGGAATACCATTTCTTAAAAGAAATCCTCACAAATCGGTTCACGAACGATAACGAATCCCGATTCATATTTCGAACAAAAATATTTTTCGTTTAGTTTTTCAAAATGGCGGTACGCGCGCGCGTCTTCGCTCCTAAAGATACACTAAATTATGATGGCGCGTGAGTTGACTTTACGCTATAAATAAATTGCTCTGGCGATTTCCAGCTGTGTCCAACAGCGATTAACGTTTAGGGGTATTAGTCTTTAATCCTTTGAGTCGCTTTTAAGGTAAAAATGTGTGTTATTTATATAAACAATAACAGTATTGTGGAACTATGAAAGCTTATGGGCTTTTACTGATATTGCATTTATTACTTAGTACCAACATTGCTAATAAATTTACTTAAGCCCAAGCCTAGGTAGCTTGAAGATCCTGGAATAATCTCTTGTATAACTTCGTCTGATTGTCTCAATAGGTATAAAAATATTTTTTTAAAAACAGCTTCCTCATTGGGAATGTACTCCAGTATCTCGGCGGACTTTATTTATTTATTTCTCTATTGTATATATACATAAATTACAAATATACGTGTAATGGAGACAAAGAACACCCGTCTTATAGACCACTATTTGTTAATCACACAAAGTGTTGCCGCATATGGGATTTAACCCACGACATTTAGTCCGGCCAACCATGTCAAGTCATGACGTACAGTCTATATTATATAAAAAATATATTTTATTTGGTAATTACATAATATAATTTTTGATATAATGCAACTTCAATATCTTATGACTAATTAACTTCTGATTAAATTACTGAAAATTATTTACTCGTTTTTACATTTAGGTATATAGTGATTAATATTTAGAGAAAAATAATTACATTAGATAGCAAAAAATAACAGAAATGATAACTTAATTCAAGAACAGTCAGAGAACCGATTCTAATCAGCGCTTAGAACATGCACGCGTAAATTTGTGACATCTCTGGTATTGCGGGTGTCCATGGGCGGCGGTAATCGCTTACCATAAGGCGATACGTCTGCTCATTTGCCACTAATCCCATAAAAAACTTGTTTTGAATAGAGTAGCAGATATTATGTAAAGGACTAATTAATGTTGTTTGTACNCGGTTTTTAGTAAGTTTTTGATGCATGAAAAAATTAAGAATGTGTAGTATTTTGTTTTTTCAATAAAGTTATTTCTTAATAGCCATACTGTATTGCACAAAGAATCCAAAAAGTAACATTCTGTTATAAAATAATCTTTATGCAGTGGTTTTTAAAACCACACGGACCACACAATACCAGTCTTGAACATTTACTTTTTAATTAAGACGATGCATATAAATCTTTCATGTATATGTTTCGTAATGTACGAAGACAATAGAGAATCCCCTACTCAGCCGGATATAAAGATTACGAGGCACGTTTATGACAGTTAGTGTTTTATTACGCACTTCAGTGGGAACGTGTCGCCATTTTTGTTGCGCAACAGTTGTTCAATGCAAGAGCTACTAATGTTATTGGTAGAGTCAAAAATATGGATATGAAAGTTTATCTCTATGAAGAGCATTTATATATTTTTTCAATCCAATGGGTTGTGTAAGGCGCTCATAGCCCAGTTGCACTCGGTGATTAGAAACAATCAACGAGGGTAAGCAACGACGGCGCGGTCAGTACCTGGATGGGTGACCGCTGGTGGCATGTTACCATGAGCGTCTCCGTGATTCGGAGGTCACGTTAAGCAGTCGGTCCCGGTTGTTATCATAGGATAACAGTCGTGAAGCTTAGTTGGAGGCCTTCGGGCGGCTTAAAAACATCCAATGGTAAGATTACGTAGCCACAACGTTGTCTTGCCAGTCCCCAACCCGCACTTGGCCAGCGTGGGGACGTATAGCCTTAACCCTCTCCTAAGAGGAGACCCGAGCCCAGCAGTGGGACATTATGGGTTGATGAGATGGGTTGTGTAAGGTTTCATATTTATCTATACATCTACACAAATAAATAAAATTGGAATGTCACTTTGTAATATTTTAATAACTGCTTTTTACTAAATGCATATGTATGTATACAAACAAACAAACAGCAAACGATACATTTTTTTTTAATTTTTTCTGTCTTTCGATTAATCTCTCTACCCGTCTGTTTTGGAAAATCTTTGGAACGGCTGGTCTGATTTTGACAAACTTGACTTGCAGATAGCTCATGTAATAAGAAATGACTTAGACTTCTTTTTCTTTGACTAGCTTTGCCTCCCGATTGTAAAGGTATAACAATATACAACCATGGGCAACACTGCGGGACTCAGTAGTAAATTATAAAAATAAACAATCACAATACATGTCACTAAGTGTAATCTGATTCCAAACTTGGCGAAGTTTGTGTTATGCTAAACAGACCTCCCTGTTGAATATAATTTACTAGAGTATTTCTAAATACGTAGATATAGTAGGCTGTAGGCTGATGTAATGATAATAAATAATAATAATGATGATAAGTGATGACATATAAATTTCTTCCAGATATGTTACAAAATAAATGAGCGTGCTTTCATACAATTATTTTTCAAGGACNTAATATATTTCAGAGGAATAGAAAACCTAATTACAAGCTTATATTTACTTCCACCAATCCCGATGTTCGTCTGTAATCAAATCTTGCAAGTTAAATTTGATGCTCTTACCGATTTCAGATTGAGCTGGAATTTGAAATGTCCCCTTAGTTCTGATGACAATGCAGTTATATATAATCGGTAGCAAAAGGACGGCTTACATGCACCCAATGGGTATCAAATGAAAGGGCTTAAGGTTTTTCATTTAAAAATAATAAAAGCTTGTTTTAAAACAATTTTTTATTGAAATGATTTCTTGATCACTTCACACACAAAAATATTATAGTTAAATAATTTATTATACTATACTTATGTAAATAGCTAAGATCGAGAGAGGATTGGCGCTTATAGCTTTCGGCTATAAGCGCCAATCCTCTGTATCTGTCACCGAACTAAGCAATGCTTAGTTCGGTTACAGATGTTAACTTTACTAATTTGTTATAAAAATTGCTAGCCAACTTATGATTTGAAATTTTGTATACATTTGTGCAATAAACTTATTATTATTATTTATCCCTATATATATATTATATATTAGGGACATGAGCCGCTCATAACCCAGTTACACCGATCACTCAGATCATCTGGATGGGTGAACGCTAGTGGCATGATAGTATGAATGTCTCCATGATTCGGAAGTCATATTAAGTAGACGGTCTTGTTTATTTTAATGGGATCACAGCCATGAAGTTTACTTGGAGACCTTTGAGCGGCGTAAAAACATCCAACGGCAAGATTACGTAGCCACAACGTTGTCTTGCCAGTCCCCAACCCGCACTCGGTCAGCGTTGAGTTGTATGGCCTTAATCCTCTCCTGAGGGGAGACCCTAGCCCAGCAGTGGGACCTTCTGGGTTATTGATGAACTTTGAATTTTTTAAACTATTCTTTCATTTAACTGTCCAGTTCCAGATCGGACCAAATCCACATATTTTCTCTGAAACGACTAAGTCGTACTAGTTGTGATCATAAACTAATACCAAAGACTAAGTTAGCCTGTGATTTTAATCAGGCTATTCAANAGGCGATACGTCTGCTCATTTGCCACTAATCCCATAAAAAACTTGTTTTGAATAGAGTAGCAGATATTATGTAAAGGACTAATTAATGTTGTTTGTACAGCTTCAGTTCGATTATAATCTACATTCTTTTGATACATAGATTTGATATGTAATGAAATAGTGTTCTGTACATTCGGTAACGTACTGCCTATGGGGTATTGGTAAAACATCAATTTTACATAATTGAATATAACAATTTACTATTTAAATAGTTTTTATAAAAAGCAAAGTCCTTTGCGGGCAGAACTGCTTCGGGAAATACCTGCACTCAGTCGCTAGGAGGGAAAATACCGTGGGAGAGCCACGCTTCGGCATGAATGGGCCGGCTCGACCGGAGTGATACCACGGCCTCACAGAAAACCGGTGTGAAACAGCGCTTACGCTGTGTTTCATCGAGTGAGTGAGGATACCGGAGGCCCATACCCCAATCCAACGCCCCCTATCCCCCTCACCATCCTCCTTCCCCCCAGGCCGCCATAGTGTGGGTCACCATGCTGCATTGTTCTTTTCCGCATTGAGGATGGTGACCACCACTCTTGGATTCTGCTCCAAAAAGAAAAAAAAAAAAAGAATCCGGCATGTTACCATTGCGATTGGGCGGTTTAATGTGATAGTGTTTGCTTTGAAGAGAGATTTTGCATTTTTCTCGAAGAATCACCAGAGTTAAATAGGGAATTTTTTGACACTATTTCGCATTATTTCACGGCCTCGTTTCGTGATCATCTCGTAAAAAAAACATTCATTAACCACTATGAAAAATAGTTTTCTGGCACTCGCCACATGGTAAATAATTGACGCCAGATTATTGTTTCTTTTTTTAATATTATTGATATCTAACACACATCGCCATGTAGTCCCAAACTAAGCAGAGCTTGTGTTATGGGTACTAAACAACTGATATAAACACCCAAAACACCCAAACTCCGAAACAAATATTTGCAGATCATACTAACATTTGGTCGGAACCGGGAGTCGAACCCGAGACCTTATGAACAGAAATCGCATACGCTACCACTGCGCCACTGTGGTAGTCAATTGTGTAAGTTTATGATTAGTTTTGCATCACTTAAGCCGTTAATAGTTTGAATCAAATCGTACATATAAAAAATGTTGAATATGTTTTCACACTTTATAAGTTAATAATAATAAAAAAGCCTTTTTATTTCACATAAACCTTATAAATATGTAGTTACAATTTGTTTTATATATTCTTAATTCTATGTTAGTAACTTAAAAGTAAATTTAAATGTTAGTATTTTATTAAGTGTTATGGGAACCCCACAAACCAAAGGGCTTGACTAGAAGAAATTGGAGGCCTATAGCCTAATAAAGATTAGGCTATAGGCCTCCAATTTCTTCTAGTTTTTCCGTTTCTGCGCTATTTTCATCCAGTTTGCCCCGCCACCTACACTATTTCGTCTGCCCATCGTTTTTGTGGTCTGCCCACGTTTCTTTTTCCTTGTGGGCCGGTCCATTTTTTGCACTTGAGAGTCCATCGTAGGTTATCAGATCTCGTTAGTTTTAATACTTGGGGGTTACCAAGACAAAGCTGTTTTGTCTTTTTCTTCACTTCTTGTTTTTTTAATTTTCCTTAATTGTAACATGCTTCTCTTCTTCATTGCTCGCTGACAAGTTCTGATTTTATTTGTTACCTTCGTAGTGAACGGTTACATCTGGGAGCCATCGGTGAAGCAGAGCAGAATGCAGGTATGAATCCATGATGTTATTTTTCGTATTTTGGTCGTAATTACCTTTTAGTACTTCTTTGTGGGCCTCAAGAAAAGTTTCCGAAAGCTCTTTATACGGGTTTGTTATTTAAACTACTAAATATTTGGTCCGACTCGGGAATCTATCAAGACCTCAAGCACAGAAGTCGTATATGCTACCTCTGTACCACCGAGGTATTCAAATATATACCAAGCTCTCAGATAACCATAATAGAGGCCGATATTCTGAATGCATTAAAAGTCCCCCTATGACCAACATAATATAATATTTATTGTAAAAAAATGTTCTTAAGCACCTTTAATTAGATTATTATAGTGAGACCAGGGTTCAGGTAACAATGGAGCAGATAATGACTCGGGTTGATCGGAGCGATACCTGAATCACACGGAAGGAAAGCTTCTTTTACCGGAAGCTAAACGTCAAAATACCAATGGGCCACGGTGATTTACTATCAGGTAATCTTATTATAGACTCTGTTGGTAAAGTTACTCCCTGACTCAAGAAGGTCTAATTTATATTAACAAGCAAAAGTCTCAGATGGAAAACTCCAGGTAAACTCCACATTAGTGCTTTAGAACCTGATTCTAAAACTATGTGCCAAGAATAAAACAAAACATCATCTTACAGAAATAAATTCTTACTTCAATTTGATTGGATTGAAAAACAAAGAGTGCGAGAGCTCACAGGCAAAAAGAAAAAATAAATTATATCTGTAATATTCCATGGCAACCTATCCCGAGGGGATATTATCCAGTCCATTCGAAAAAAGATAATGTATTTTTGTTTGTCGTAGTAGTTAGGCGATTTTTTCCAATATACATAAGTTGATAGCTTAGGATTATTTAATGTTTGAACTAACCTATCTCTGTATACTGCTGAACAAAGTTTTCCTCCAAGGACCGTTCACCATCCCGGTCTTGAATAGTCCGCATACTTCATTGTTTTTGAGAATTATTTCAACTTGTATTAAAATTGATTATATATCAAGAAAGTCTCTCGCACTCAAACAGTTTGTAAGACCTCGATAATTAATAAATATACGATAGATGTTAACTTTCACATCTAAAAGCTCGAAGCAGCATCTTGTATATAGGCAAGCTCGATGTCATGGGACATTCTCTGCCAGTCAAGCTTTAGGTAATGTAAAAATGTGATGCGGTAGGTCTCGCCAATGCACATAAATAGAATTTATGTGCATTGGCGAGATTTATTCATACTCATAATAAGCATCGCTCTTGACCTTTTTGTTTTTTGAGTCCATTTATTTTAATCCGTACTCGAATTACCCACTTCTTGCCTTGGCCCAAAACATCTGCAAGAAGAAAAAGTAAAAAAAATATAAACAGACTACGGAAACATTTTTGATAATATGGATATAGCCTAAGTCACTTGGAAAATAATTACGAATCTATTGAAAATGAGGTGTTAATAGGATCGGTTTAGTTGATTCGGCGCTACGATGGCGCAACATTCAAACGTACATCGACTGCCAAACTATTTCCTTTTCTTTGAGCTTCGCCGTAGTTTAGTATAAGTACAAGCCGATCACAAACACAATACATAGTACGCATGTGAACGATACCTAACTATCTACATCTGTAGCAAATGCCAGGGCATTTGCTATCTCTTGCATCGTTCCAAAAATGTAAACCGAAATAATCCGGTCCACGTCACGGATTTTTTTTGGATTGTTTGAGCGTCAAATGTCAAACGGTATTGACGCATTGACTTCGCGCCTCAGGATTTACATGGAGATATAAAAGAAGCTACGAAAATAAACCTTATGTCTGAAACAGAAAGATTTAAATTCGCTTGGATAAGAAATATGCAAACTGTACATAAAGCTGGTGTCGCATTTGTTTCTTATCGTGTCGCGCGGAAATCGGTTGATCGATTTGAAGTGCTCGCAATATGTAGTATCAATTCCTAAGCAAAATGTTTCGGAAAAAAGTAAATGGCTGTATAGAAACTGCTGATTCTGATTCAGGAAAAAGTTTGTTGCCATTGTATGAAAATAACCATGTATAAATTCTTTGTTACCAATCTGAAATGTTCAATTTAAACGTAAAAGAAATCGTGCATAAACAATAATTGTATTTTTTGCTAACTAAAGGTCCTCCGAAGTTCATCACCAATCATCATCAACAACCCATAATGTCCCACTGTTGGGTTCGCTCTGAAGTTATTGAGATATTTGTTTGTTTAGATCCCGTATGGCCATGGCCTGCCATGTAACCTAGAAAACCGAGAAGGTTACTCAAGATTGCTTTTCTTGGTTACATGTGGCTCTCTATCTCTGGTTTTTAGTAGGTATTTAATGCATGAAAAAATTAAGAATGTGTAGTATTTTGTTTTTTCAATAAAGGTATTTCTTAATAGCCATACTATATTGCACAAAGAATCCAAAAAGTAACATTCTGTTATAAAATAATCTTTATGCAGTGGTTTTTAAAACCACACGGACCACACAATACCAGTCTTGAACATTTACTTTTTTAATTAAGACGATGCATATAAATCTTTCATGTATATGTTTCGTAATGTACGAAGACAATAGAGAATCCCCTACTCAGCCGGATATAAAGATTAGGAGGCACGTTTATGACAGTTAGTGTTTTATTACGCACTTCAGTGGGAACGTGTCGCCATTTTTGTTGCGCAACAGTTGTTCAATGCAAGAGCTACTAATGTTATTGGTAGAGTCAAAAATATGGATATGAAAGTTTATCTCTATGAAGAGCATTTATATATTTTTTTAATCTAATGGGTTGTGTAAGGTTTCATATTTATCTATACATCTACACAAATAAATAAAATTGGAATGTCACTATGTAATATTTAAATAACTGCTTTTTACTAAATGCATATGTATGTATACAAACAAAGAAACAACAAACGATACATTTTTTTTCTACTTTTTTCTGTCTTTCGATTAATCTGTCTACCCGTCTGTTTTGGAAAATCTTTGGAACGGCTGGACTGATTTTGACGAACTTGACTTGCAGATAGCTCATGTAATAAGAAATGACTTAGACTTCTTTTTCTTTGACTAGCTTTGCCTCCCGATTATAAAGGTATAACAATATACAACTATGGGCAACACTGCGGGACTCAGCTAGTAAATTATAAGAATAAACAATCACAATACATGTCACTAAGTGTAATCTGATTCCAAACTTGGCGAAGTTTGTGTTATGCTAAACAGACCTCCCTGTTGAATATAATTTACTAGAGTATTTCTAAATACGTAGATATAGTAGGCTGTAGGCTGATTTAATGATTATAAATAATAATAATGATGATAAGTGATGACATATAAATTTCTTCCAGATATGTTACAAAATAAATGAGCGTGCTTTCATACAATTATTTTTCAAGGACGGGTTTTGAACCTACGACTGCGGCTGAGGAGTCAGTAAGTAGCACTAAATACTAGACCAATGAAGACTAACCGAGGCATCTTTATATTGCAGCACTTGTATAAATGTCAATCATTGGGTCTCGAACCAGTTGTGTGTGATAAATATAAAAAAAACAAAAGAACACAAATTTGTAAGGCCGTATATTGACTATAAACAAGAGAAAATAATTTAATTTAAACTTAATGGTTATGCTCTTGCTAATAACTGAATATAAATGATAAAATGTCTAATTATCTTGATCTATCTCAAGGGCTGCAAAGTGGGGTTCGTATTACTTAAAGTTATAGATAAATGTAGTGTTCTAATCTATTTAGACAACTTTATTTTCTATTTAAACTGTATCTTAATATATATATTTTTTTGGCATAGGAGGCAAACGAGCAGACGTATCGCCTGATGGTAAGCGACTACCGCCGGCCATGGACACCCGAAACACCAGAGGCGTCACAAGTAAGTTTAAGAAAGAGTACGCTCTTTTCTTGAAGGTTTGAAGGTTGTATTGGTAATATTGGTTATGTTACATATGTCAGTTGCGCAACTGTTACTCAACATTTTAAATAATAGCCAGATGCGTAACTCAAGTCTGATAGTAAACACAGTGGAATGTTTTCACATGTCACAGTTAACTTGTGTATGGTCCGCCATAAATATTTCTTTTAACGTTGCCATTCGCAGGCGTTAAATTTTACACGTGCTATTTTGAACTCTCTTTTGGGGGAATAACCGCTGCGTTTTTATCGCATGGTATGAGAGTATAACATTGGAATAAAGAGATGTAAATGAAATAAAATTTTGTAGATGAAATATTATGAAAAATTTAATATCCTAGAATATGTTCTATTAATTTTATTCAAAAGTCGGAACGTATACACGAATTTTTTTTTTTGTTCTTGCATATCGTGTTTCATAAAAGTGTAAAGCCTTCGATAAAAAAGGTTGAATAAGCAAATATGCTTCAAAAACAACGAAATAATTTAGTTAAACGCAGACAAATACGTTAATATTAACCAAGTGAAATAAGTTAAGCGGGCGTAAAAGCATTCTACATTATTTTTTTTCTGTTACAACATTAAAACTGAATACAAATGGATGTCTGGCTCTTAAACTAGGCTATTCTGAATTTTGTGGACGTCTGTTTTACATAATAAAGCAGTATTTTGCCAGAGATTTCTTCTAAACTTTTTTCACTTTCAAAATAATTCCACGTTCCTGTTTCCTAAGTGTTTCATTTAAAAACTTATTAAGGGAATTTTAATATTTATGAATTTTATTAAAAAAAATATTAAAAAGAATTATACAATTTAAAATGTGTATTCATAGTTTATCTGGTCGTTGAGCACCGAGTTTTTTTTGTTTTAAATTAGTTTCATTTAAATTCCACTCTTTTTATTTAATCTCACTTTTATTTCCTTTTTTAAGTTGTTTTTAAGTTCTTTCTGCAACGACGTCAAATAACGTTTTTATTTACATATTTCCAATAGCGACTGTTGTCTTGTATGAAAAAAAGGGATTTTTATCGGCAGTTTTTAAGAAAATTATATTTTGTTAAATGCTTTCTAGGACGCGAGTACGAAATCCACTGCCCTCAGAATAAAACTCCACGAAAGGAATCATTAAAGTGACGCGAGGTCGGCACACTTACTCTTTATTAGGATGACCATAAATGCTACGTCAGCAGGACACGACCGTTCGCAAAATCCACGCAATTCGCCTAATGGCAAACGATTCATAATAAAACAATGATGTCCCCACTTTACGATGGCTAAGAGTGGTTATTCACGATGTCATATGTAAGACGTTTTTGTGGATATGGCGGAGGACACATTGAATTTCTTGTGGTTTTTGTAACAACAGTTATTGGTTTAAATGGTTCGTTTAAGTGGGCTCTGCGAATAATGGATCTCATGGGTAGAAGTGTTAGTTTATTTTCTTAATTTATGTCTAAAAACTTTTGATGTTAGCTATACGTGGGAGAAGAGCAAATTACAATATTAGTGGGTAATTGACATTTCTCTTCAAGTACAGTAATGAATTCTAGAATTAAACTTTCTTGTACATATTACCATTATTTTCATTGACAACTACTACTACTTTAATCCTGACCAGTTTCACCCTATGACATTTGATAATGCCATAGAGCATTTCCGTGGGTGAGCCACGCTTCAGCATGCATGGGCCGGATCGACCGGAGTGATATCACAGACTTACAGAAAGCCGGTGTAAAACAGTGCCTGCGCTGTATTTCATCGAGTGAGTAAGAATACCGGAGGCCCACCTATCCCTATTCTCCAAAGTTCGATAACGCGCTTGTGACGCCTCTGGCATTGCGGGTGTCCAGGGGCGGCGGTAATCGCTTACCATAGGTGACAGGTCTGCTCGTTTGCCCCATATTCTATAAGGAAAATAAATACAGTAAAAGATTTAAAATGTGTCTCTTCATAGGCAAATATATATTATAGTCATGTTTTTGCGTGCTGCAACTTTAGATCAATTTATCTTAAGTTTCAAGTGTTGATGAGTATTAATAGACCATCAATATCAAGGTGATCCGTCTGCTCGTTTGCCCCCTACACTATATACCAAATAAAAATAGATTTCCAAATTAACAATGAGAATATTAGATCGATATACTTTAATAATACATTTAAAGT
Source organism: Hyphantria cunea (assembly GCA_003709505.1). Classification (NCBI taxonomy): domain Eukaryota; kingdom Metazoa; phylum Arthropoda; class Insecta; order Lepidoptera; family Erebidae; genus Hyphantria; species Hyphantria cunea. The sequence continues at coordinate 218,871 of PKRV01000289.1, forward strand.
TCATATACGTTTAAAGTTTTTTAAAATTTATTCTATTCTGTGATCAATATAATAATAATACCCACATACGGCCATCCAAGCTGAAGTCAGGAAAAGCGTGTAAAATAGTAATTAGACTGTTCAAAACATTTAAACATATATAAATACTTATATACAGCATATGCAGCAACTCCTGCCACAGGTTTCTAAAATCGCTGAATAGAATATCTACACAATGCATGGTATCTATCGTACAAATACAAATATTATATTATTTTTACGAACAATTCTCAGAAGCTCAAATTATTTAACATTTAGACTGTATTCCAACAAAAATAATCCACTGAAAAAAATTTCTCGAATAACTTAACATATTTAAAAGATAAAGCGGTGTGACTTGAACACGTTCGAAAGCTGTTATTTTTAGTAGATCTGTGCCAAGTTGGTTTATTACTCCTCTTGCATAGTCAATTTCATGAAAATCGTTAGAGCCATTTCCAAAAGAGAGAAAATGACGACAGAACTTTCATTCCCATCGTCTAGATATTTGGCTGACCACAACTGTGCGCTTTTCTAGAAACTTCCTGCCTCGCATAACACAACTGTGGAATGAACTGTCGCCTTCGGTATACTCGGACCAGTACGACCTTTAAGAAAAGAGCGTACCCCTTCTTAAAAGACCGGCAACGCATTTGTGTAGGCCTCTGGTGTCCATGGGCGACGGCAATCGCTTTTCATCAGGCGATGCGTCTGCTAGTTTGCCCCCTATCTTATAAAAAAAATAATCTTCAACAAGTTTTGAGGTTTTAATTAGGTAGTATGTAGTAGAGAGTAACTCTCATGACTAAGTTAAATCTATTGACACCAGTCACATTAAAATACGACAAGCCATTTAAGCTCTAAGGCTTGCCAAAGAAATATACACGCATACATACATGCAAAAAACATAACCTTCCGTCTTTCGCAGTCGGGTAAAAAGCCGATTTTTTCATTTTACCCCAGAACACTAAAAAAATCATATTATTATACTAAGTATTTATTTGGCTTTATCAATTCTGTAGTCTGCTCAAGATTGTCTCTGCGTATTACGTAGGTGGGTACAACATTAATCTCAGGACCGTGTTTCAGATTATCATACAGTATGGTCACACGACTTCAGATCTGTAATAGCCAAACAAAATCAAATAATAATTTAGGTGGAAAATAAAAATAAACCTTGAATATTATTTAATAGAGTATTCTTTTTCGTACACCACAAGTGTTGGTGGATGCACCGTGGCCCCGCTCGCTAAATTTAGTACATATACCGAAGCAACTAATTTACATACGGATTCGCAGAAATTATTAATCGGACATTTTTACACACAACGCCATCTAGTCCCAAACTAAGTAGAGCTTGTACTATGGGTACTAGACAACTGATATTAATACATATATACTTTTTTTTTATAAATACATACATATAATAAATAAAAAACACTCAAACTCCGTAACAAATATTTGCAGATCATACAAACATTTGGTCCGATTCAGGAATCGAACCCGAGACCTCTAGCACAGCTGTCGCATACACTACCACTGCGCCACAGAGGCGCAATCATCTATCATTATCAACCTGGAGGATATGTGGCTGTTCGATTACCGTTTTATAAAAAAAAAGAGGTTTCGTCGGCTTGGCTCATATCATTGCTCAGTACACCCAAGTTTACTCCCGTATAACCCGAACCGCTTAAGAAAATGGGCACACATCACACTTCACGTCGACAGGGTTGGAGGGTAAGAGGGGTGGGTTGTAACCTGATTCTAACAAACGGCTAATTATCATACTCACGCGTTACATTTACACATGTAATTAATTCAAAGAAAACGGCCCACTGTATTTATTATGGGGGAGATAAAATAAATGATCTCACCGAGCATGTATGAGATGTATTCGGTTGATGAGGTTTGTTTGGTTTAGGTTCTGAAATACAGCGCGATTTTTGAGTCACATTTATAATGAACTACATTACTGGTGTCCTTGACTTTATGTTACACGTGTATTTCAAGAAAGTTGTCCGAGCTCAACTGTTGGTGAGATGAAACATAAAAGTTGAAGTATACTTACATCCAGAAAGTTTATATTGTAGAATATCAAATTCACATCATTAAGGAAAGTACGATTTTGGAAAATGAAACCTTTTTAAAATCGTAATATTTATAAAACCACGTATTGCAGCACGAATGGGCCGGCTTCACTGAAGCGGGACTACCATCTCACAGAAGACCAACCTAAAAAGACACATTCATAATGTAGTGTTTCATAGGCACTCACCAGGCCAGGTGAGATCGAAGGCCTAATGATGCAGAAGCATATCAACAGGCCGTTATAGTATGGGTCACAATGCTGCATCGTCTGAATGTTCATTAACCATGGTAGCCACTCATGCGTCATTTATGACTCTACCCATGCTTTTCATTAAACAGAGTAGAGTCACTTTTGTAGTATCACAAATAAATAATTATTAAATTAATAAAAAAAAAATAAAAACAAAAAAAAATAACCCAATTGGAAAAGTCTGTGCCTGTATAAATATCTTCTTAGAACCTTTACATAACTTACAACTTCGATAGCCCTAATTGAAAGAAGAAGGGTTATGTTTTCGATTGTAAATGTCGAGTGTGTATATATGTATGTTTATTTTTTGGCATGCGCTTGAGCCTAAACGGCTTATCTTTTTTTCATGTCAATAGATACGTCTTAGTCATGAGAGTGACACCGGGTATATCAAGATTACAAAAAGAACGAAAATGAATCTCAAAAAAAACTTGTTTACAAAATACATTGAGTGTGATATCAAAATAAAGTTTTTTAACGGATTTCCAATATATTTATAACTTATATGTTTTATTTAAAAAAAACGACTGATAAAATTAAAATAACTTTACTTGTTTAATGTATGTTTTGCTTGCTGTCTAAGATAGTTAACATCACGAGTACACCAATGAAGCCCAACACGATTGATAAGAACGAAGATAGAGTTTTCTATACGATTGAGAAGACTAAGAGAGCTGAGAGTTCTCTGCAGATCACAGTCATGATATCACATCAGGCAGAAATATTTAAAGCAGAGTTATTTACATTTATTATACTTCTTTATCATTATTAGTAGTCTACTGCAGTCCACTACTGGATATAGACTTGTGCAACTCTGATTGCCTTTATGGCGCAGTGGTAGCGTATGCAACGTGTTATATGTTTGTATGATATGTAAATATTGGTTTCGGAGTTTAGGTGTTTCTATGTATTACACATATATGTGTTTACAAAAAAGTATATATGTGTTTATATCAGTTGTCTAGTAGCCACAACACAAGCTCTGTTTAGCTTAGGAGTAGATGGCGTTCCGTGTTAAATGTCCGAAATACTTGGCACACCACTTGGTTCGATCCGTGGCTTCTCGCATCCAGCTCTTGCCAGCTGTATACTAAACTTATTTTATCATAAATACTAATTAAAATATCAACAACGAAACATTTTCATGTCTGAGGAAATATTTGTTATTATTCATTTCAATATTCGTGAACGGGAAAGACAGTATCAGTACATCTTTACTTAACATCGTGAGGGGTGTTACCATGGTGACAAATAAACATTAACACATTTTATGGCTTACAAATAATGAACAAGTCCATTGGGACGTTTACTGCCGACATCATTACACTAATAAGATGGTATTTCCCCCTAATTTTTTATTCAGCTCTCATTTCGCCGGCCATACCCCAGTACACAATTCGTCACACAGCTCTTTTGTTTTCAATCTATTGTTTCGATTTTTGCGGTTTTCTTTTGTAATTTCCAGCAAAATCTCTTTATTTTCCGTCACTGAAGCTTTTTCTTGACGTACCCAACTTCCATTTTCCGTCTGTGAACTACCAACAAGCCTCATATTGCATGGAAAATTAAATTACACAGTCGCACTGTTAACTTGGCTTTTCTTTAATCATGATTCATTTCCTGATTCAGGCTATATGGTCTGTATTCTATGAAGCATAAGGTGTATTTTTGATTGGAGTAGAATAAAGTTTTCTAATGATATAATGCCATATTGTTTTTGTTAAATACTAGTGCTTTTTATTAAGTTTCTTTGATGCTGCGGAAAATGTATATTTATGAACTCTTTTAAGTATATTGGGCTTCATACTTTCTTATGAATTTTAAAGTAACTATAGTATTATTAACTTACTGTGGGCGATTGTGTATTTTTAAAATTACTCAATGTTAACAATGGATTTTGCCCTAAGAAAATTTACCTATTAAATTAGATATTTAAACAGAAAAATAAAGTAATATCTGTCAAATGACAAAAAATCATTAAAGATGTATTTGCAGCACTTAAAGTATTATAGCTTGGGAATTAATATAACAGAGATAGATATGACTATACATACATCTGCAAGTTTAAAGAAAAAGGCGTAACACAATGGTCATCCTTGTGACAATGGCAAAAATAATTAGAATAAGTAAAATCTATTATATAAAATTCTTGACTCACAGTTTTAGTGTTTATACTTCTCCGAAACGGTTTGACCGATTTCGATGAACTTTTATATGTATATTTAGTAGGTATGAGAAAAGGTTTATGACTAAATTTTACACCCTAAAGTGTTAAGGGGTGGTTAACCCAAAAAATTAAAACTTTTGTTGTTTAGTTTTTCGAGCTGAGGAATTAAAAAATACAATAAGTCCTAAATTTATAAACCCCCTCCCCCCTACCCTACTACTATTCAGTAATTTAGAAAATATTCACGGAAATAAATATGGCGGCACGAAGTTCGCCGGGTCAGCTAATTATTTTATGAAAACCCGACTGCGTCAATATCTGTCACCTTTATTAAATTCAGTTTTTTCTAAATATAACATAAAAGTAATATTTAAAATAAATTCATAATCACCGTTACAAATTCTTTATTTTGATACCACACTCCTTGAGATTACTTTTTGGCGCCAGTAATCCTTAATTCTGTCACGACTAAGACGATTCTATGAATCTATTGACAGCACTCACATAAAAATACGACATGCCGTTTATGTCTTAGGGCTTGCTAAAGAAATATACATATATACATACACATACTCAAAAAACATAACCCTCCTTCTTGTGCAATCGTGTAAAAATAATAATAAATAAATATAATAAATATTCCGGATATCTAACACACAACGCCATCTAGTCCCAAACTAAGCAGAGCTTGTATTATGGGTACTAGACACCTGATATCAATACATAAATACACACACATTTTTTTTGTAAATACATACATATAAAATACATAGAAAACACCCAAACTCCGAAACAAATATTTGCAGATCATACAAACATTTGGTCCGACACAGGATTCGAACCCGAGACCTCATGGACAGCAGTCNCATAATCACCACGCTGGGCAGGCGGGTTGGTGATCGCAGGGCGTAACTTGTTTCACCGGTTACGCTGCTGCCCATCACCGGCCTATTGTATTTAGTTACGCCTTTTAGGATGGATATACCGCCATCGGTCGGTCGCCAGAGCCTCGTTTGTTATCTAGCAGGGTGCACCGCGTGCAGGTGAGGTTGGCTGGGGGCGAAAGATTGTGGTTCGCCCCCACACACCCCCATAAATATAACATGAAATGAAATTAATATAAAAGTAATATTTAAAATAAAATCATAATCACCATTAAAAATTCTTTATTTTGATACCACACTCCTTGAGATTACTTTTTGGCGCCAGTGATCCTTAATTCTGTCAGGACTAAGACGATTCGACATGCCGTTTATGTCTTAGGGCTTGCTAAAGAAATATACATATATACATACACATACTCAAAAAACATAACCCTCCTTCTTATGCAATCGTGTTAAAAATAATAATAAATAAATATAATAAATATTTCGGACATCTAACACACAACGCGATCTAGTCCCAAACTAAGCAGAGCTTGTATTATGGGTACTAGACACCTGATATCAATACATAAATACATTTTTTTTTGTAAATACATACATATAAAATACATAGAAAACACCCAAACTCCGAAACAAATATTTGCAGATCATACAAACATTTGGACCGACACAGGATTCGAACCCGAGACCTCATGGACAGCAGTCGCGTATACCACCACTGCGCCATCGAAGCAGTCAAAAATATACTATTAGCATTGTCAGCGAACTGTGAAAGATATTTACATAGCACACCCACATGATTAGTTGTAGTGGTAGTGTAGGTGACGTCAAAGGAATACGGCAGTAGACGAATCTAAGTTTATTTGTCATCCTATTCCCGTTTGTATTATCAATGTTCTGTACTTTTCCTCATAGTATACATTTTGGAAGATAATTTGCGTTGGGTCGCCGATTCACCCACGCATATCTTAGTTCCGGTGTCTACTTTCATAAGTCAGAATGTAATCTAATACCCTTAGATTGGGAGATTTTGACAAGGTATTATATTTCTGAAAAGGGCGTTTTAAAATACATTTTGTCGGCTGTTTGTTGTTTTTATCCCACTAACCTAAAACTGGATTAAAAATTAAACATTTTCAGATTCATGCAAACATTTCGTACAGACCCGGCTGTCGAATCCGAGACCTCACCACAGCGGAAGTAACGCTACCACTACACCAGTGAGGCAGTCGTATATCGTGACACGTACGACGAGCTTGTGGCTTATTGCTAACGGTGTAGTTAACTCCTTGCAAAGTTAAGAATCCTACAACTGAGAAAGACTGGTCAGTCTTTGATGGGTCAAAATGCTTAATAAAATATATGGAAGCCCCTCCATGCTTTAAAGAGCACGCTAAGAGTTGCCATAAGAATACTTTTGGCAATCGTTATGGGTAGTTGGAACTCTAAAAGTCTGACATCAGTCTTAGTACAGAATTTTGACATCGCCTTGGATTTAAATTGTAGAAGTATAGTAGCAGATATAGTACAACTTGAATTCACAACATAGGGTAGGAGTTGATAAGGTAATTACTTTAACAATTGTGCATGCCCAGTCTAATTGATAGTTAATCCCGAAATAACAAGACATCAATACACATGAGGTGACTTGTGTGATTCCTTTAAGGTAATGTTACGAGTGCTTATGATAACATTATACATTCAGGAAATATTTCTACATGTTTAGCTTGTAAGGCTTAACGCTTGGCCTACTTTGATTGCCACTATGACATATCGTGTCTTAATAAAGAAAGAGAGTGTTGAGTAGAAATCTATACAAAAAAATTTAAACACTTTGTCCTGACAATCAATGTTTTATTTTAGTACGGGCAACAAGCAGACGTATCGCCTGATGGTAAGCAATTACTTCGGCCCATGGTCATCTACAACACCAGAGACATCACAAGTGCGTTGCCGGCCTTTGGGGGATAGGGAAGAGGATGGGTATGGGGCGAGGGGTTGGGTTATGGGCTTACCGCATCATCACTCACTCAGTGCTGTTTGACACCGGTTTTCTGTGAGGCCGTGGTATCACCCATGAGGTGGAGCCGACCCATTCGTGCCGAAGCGTGGCTCTCCCACGGTAACGGTTTTACTCGTTATCCCTTAATAACTGAACTAATTATCGATAGATGTTTTATGGGTATTCATTACCAGGGCAACAACACTGCAATGAGAAAGAAAACTTAATACCACCAAACCCTAAACCAATCTGTTTCTAGTGCGTTAAAGTAGGCCAAAAATTATTTTTTAAGAGATATCTATGTTCAGTAATGGACTGATAAAAATAAAATTGAATAACAAATATGATATTTATTGTTTTCCTAATGTCTTGCCAAATCTGAAACATGTCGCTGAAATAACAAAAACGTCAGCTGTAAACGTACAGTTCGCGTTTCGCAAAATACAGCAGTGGTAGGCTCTTCAATAAAGTGGTTCGATGACCTGGGGAAGGTTGAGAGAATCCGTTGGTTTTGGCCGGAGATCTACATACATACGTACAGCAGTGGGTGTCTCGCCTGATAATGATTAGCAGAGCATGAGATTCATAAGATATAATTATGAATGGGATTTTTTATTGCTAATTTCAATGACCTGCGGTCGATTTGCTTTACTTGTTAGTTCATTGCCCTTTAAAAGAAAGAATAAAGGCATCAAAGCTGGATATACTTCCTGTAAGGCCTATCGTAAATCAGTGAATGTGGAATGCAGTACGTAAACTATGTAATGTGTGATGCGTTGTGTAGCTGTTTGATTTGAATATTGTGGAGGAACGAGTGATTTCCGGAACGAAATATCTTTCGAGAAAGCGAGCTAACCATTCCAGTGCCAGAGTTTTCCCTCCTGGGATGCACCTGTTTCCCCAGCTCCTAGTACCCGCAACGGCGTGCGCTTTTAGTCGGTTTGAGTCCGACGTGCCACCAGGAGGTAGTATCCGAAGGGATATCAGCACGAAAAAAATGTGACCATGCCGGGCGGGTCACGGACTACTGTTATTGTTGAGATGTTTGTTTTTCTATATAACTTTAGTCACTAAGTACATTTTATGTTTACAGACTAGTGTATTCTCAGTGTATTCTATTCGTGTAAAGCTTTGTATAATGAAAGCAAGCTAGACTGATAGAACACTTTACTTTTTTTGTAAACATACACATATGTATTAGACATAGAAAGCACCTAAACTCCGAAATAAATATTTGGAGATCATAGAAACATTTGGCACGACCCGGGAATAAAACATTAGGCTTTACGCACGGGCGTCACGTGTGCTACCACTGTATCATAGACGCATTCAAAACTAAAATATCATAAAACTTTTTCATGTAAAACTAAATAGATGTTTAAAATGTTCAAAACGATATAAATTACCAAAATACCAAAATTGGTAGAAATTGTAACACCACAATACAACCTCGTTGGAAATAAACAGATGTTCTCGTTACGACACGTAGGAGATAATTTTAATTTATGCCATCCTCGCCAGGGACCACACACAAACATACATCCGTACTAATAAATCACAGCTTAAATATTGCAATATAGCTTGTGCAACCGTTCTGCATGTATTTAGCTCTAATTTTCCGGTGGCTGTTAGATACATAGTTAGCAGATACTTAATGCTTACTGTGTTGTTAAAAGATGTTTCCGGAGTTATGATCATACCTTGACACATATCACACCCGATAGTCTGATATCAAAGTAGATAAATAATAAATAAAAATAAAATAAAACATATTTTCGGACATTTTAACACGCAACGCTATCTAGTCCCTAATTAAGCAGAGCTTTTACTATGGGTACTAGACAACGGATATTAATACATATATATATATATATTGTATTATTGTAAATACATACATATTATACATAGAAAACTCCCAAACTCCGAAACAAATATTTTCAAGTCATACAAACATTTGGTCCGACTCATTAATCAAAATATCTTTTTTTTTCAAT
>PKRV01000289.1:228619-248277 GCA_003709505.1 Hyphantria cunea
AACATAATGAACTGATCGTGCTCATCGTACAATTGTTTGTCCAGGGTGGAGTTTGAATCCACGAACTCCGGCTGCACACTGGATAACTAAACACTAGTTAAGTAGTTTGAAGTGGCCTAGGTTGTAACTCCGCATGTCACTTTTGTGATATTATTATCTGTACTTTTGATTTTTTTTCATGGAACAGGAAATAAACGAGCAAACGTATCGACTGATGGTAGGCGATTATCGATTATTCATTCATAGCTTGTTCATTTGGACCTTGTAAAAATATCACACACGGCTATCTGATATCAAACTAGGCAGAGCTTTTATTACCGTACCCAGATGTTTAACATACTATACTATTGCATAGAACAAAAAATCACTTATTACAACTTATTTACTCTGAATGGGATTAGAATCAAGTCTCGCACCCATTGCTTCGGTTATACCTTCCAATGCCGAGCGGTCAAAACCTGGAACTCCCTATTAGCGCACGTGTTTTCATCCCACTATGATCCCGAGTCCTTTTAGCAAGGCGAGTAAAAGCATTTCACTAGGCCGCCATAGTGTGGGTCATCATGCTGTATTGTCCTTATTCATATTGAGAATGGTGACCACCACTTTTGGATTCCGCACGGGTTTACCACCAAACAGAGCAGAGTCATTAAGGCAGCTCACTATAAAATAAAATATCAATCATTTCTGTTTGTTGCCCTTGCACCCAGGTTTACTAACACTAACCAGAGATCAAAATATAATAATTGAAATGGGGTATTGTCCAAACTTCTTGATAATTTTCGAAGCATTATTATAATGTGATAGATGCAATGATGAAAATGACAAATAATCTTTATTGTTCATGAATTTACTCTATTCGCATTTCAAAAGATTTTCAGTGCCCCCTTGCAAGATCGTTTTAGTATATACTTATCATGAAAAAACTGGTAAAGTGCGAGTCGGACTCGCGCACCGAGGATTCCGTACAAACCTGTAGATATATAAGTAAAATTTATGCTTTTCGCAATTTTTCCTTTATCTGTGTATACGTACCAAATTTCAAGATTCTGAGTTCACGGAAAGTATCTTGTAGGTTTTGATTCCCTTGCAAGTATTGAAAATTTGTCCCATAAACGACTGTATCTTTTGATTGCGTTGGCTGTGAAGTTTGTTTCTTTCACAGCTCGAAGGGACAATAGACTTAAGTATTTGATCTGAATTTCATCGCGATAACAATTTCGCTGCTGTCAAGACAAATTTTCCAGGCTTTCCTGAGAAAAATTGTCTTGACAGACTAACGTACAACAAAGTGTGTTGTGTATAAATCATTTAAGGGTTCAGTTTTTTTTATATAGAGAACCCAAAAAGTAAAAATCATTCGAGTCTACATGACTAATTTCATTACCATTATTAAACATCAAAGTTCAGCAGATTAGTTTTATTATTAATTTTAATGAACGCTGCTTTCATCCTCGGGGCGTTCGATAAGAATTTGACAGCTAAGCAATAGTTCTTATAGACGAATCGTTAAGCTTGGCATTTCCAAGCTGTAAAAACGTAGTGTTTTTTTTCTAACCCGTTTGTTTCAAAGTGTTCCAGATGGTAAATACAACACCAACAAATTTAATAATATTCATTAAACTATCGCAAATCCTTTTCAAATAGTTGCCATTAAAGTCATTAATTGTAACAAAAATTATTGAAGGTTTTTTTTTACAATTATATCCATGCAATTGTATAACAATACTAGCTGACCCAGCGAACTTGGTACCGCCATATTTTAGTTAGTCCCGAAACCTCTTGCATACTCAATTTCATGAAAATCGTTGGAGCCCTTTTCGAAATTCAGGAAATACACCATCGTCCAAGGTAATAAAAGTTTCATTCCCATCGTCTAGATGGTTGGCAGTCCACAACTGTGCGCTTTTCTAGAAACTTTCTGCCTCGCACAACAAAACTGTGGAATGAACTGTCGCCTGCGGTATTCTCGGCCCAGTACGACCTTTAAGAAAAGAGCGTACTCCTTCTTAAAAGACCGGCAACACATTTGTGTAGGCCTCTGGTGTCCATGGGCGAAGACAACAGTTCATGTCTGCGGTATTCCCAGACCAATACGATCTTCAAGAAAAGAGCGTACTCTTCCTTAAAAGGCCAGCAACTTGTGATGCCTCTCGTGTTACGGGTGACCATGGTCGACGGTAATCGTTTTCCGTCAGGCAATAGTCTGCTCGTTTTTCCCTACTCCTCCAGAATATATACATATATACGCTCGAATTGCTCGTTTAAATTTATTAGAAGGGGAACACTGCATACCAACACTAATTGCATCACCAAATTTCCATCAAGCAATGTTACTTACTATTAAATTTATTTTTAGTTAAATGGAAATACGAATAGAAATAGAAAAATGGGTAGGAAAAGCTGTTCTAATCAGGTGACACCGTTGGCAACTAGTTATTCGTGATTCGCCTGAATGTCACCTATGAATGGTTCTGATTTTGTCTTGCTTGTTTGCTTTTGTACTGATTCCATACATTCATTCAAACAGAGTTGGTCAATCAGCTGCAGTTGTTCAGCAATAATCATATCCTGTAATAGGACTGCTGATAAGGTCCATATATCACACATATGTTTTGTTATCTACATCGATAATTCAAAATTTCGAGAGTAAACATTAGCTAGTTTATTTATTGTATTTGTTTAAGTGTCAAAAGTAGTGTAGTATATGACCTTTTGTGTTAAGTATCTTCATATCATATTTCATAAAAATGGAAGACGTTTAGTCGTGGTATAAAACATAATAGACAGACAGACAGTCGAAAAACTTTCTATTTTACAATTTTGGTATGAATTATCGATCGTTGAAACAAATAAATAACTGTTAACCATGTTTGGATTTAAATAAAACATAGACGCAAGCACGTAGATTCTGGGTTGACTTAGTACTTAATTTCACGATTGAAGGGTTTTTTTTCAAATAGTCAATTTACACAGTTTAAATAATTGATAATGGTTTTTTTTTCTATTTTTTAAAGGACAACTCTCGCAATAATAAAATCCATTCTATGTCGTTTAAAATATTTTAAGATGTATGTATGATTTATATAACATTTTTTCATTTCTTATCAGTGTTTATATTCGAGAGCTCTGTCTTTGATACGCAGTACTTATATTACTAGCCTTTCTTGCTGATACTAAACAATGATTTATCATGCAGTAAAAGATTATTTTAACTTAAACCTAATACATCGGGTTTCCCGGTTCAGTGATCAGCGTGTCCTGTGACACATAGGCCTTTTCCAGCTGCTTCTATTCTTCTGTATAGTCTCTCTTGTGTTCTCAGTGTATATTTGTACATTAAACTGCATAAGTATAGCATAAGTATAGTTTACCATTTTCTTTTATTTTTAGTATATTGGTGTTATTGGTATTTTCTTTTATTGGAGCTGGAAGGGATTGGTCGATATCCCCCACGGTGATCAGCCGGCTTGGAAGAGGTGTTGTTGTTTTGTTTGTCATGTTAATAATTTTTCGTTCATTTGTTCTGATCTTCCAGTTTCAGATGTGTGTAAATGCTATTCTTTATTTATATGGAAAAAAAGATACGCAGTATTTAGTGTTAAGTTATTATTTCATCATATTTCGCTGAGCGAGCGAGGACTAACCTAAGGATTTTATTTCATGCATGATGCATTCGAATATTTCTGCGTCACAGGGGACTTTACAAACATGCATGAAACGGACACAAATAACACCCAGATTCAGAATAACAGTTTGTGAATAACATAAAGTGTTGTCCCTTGTGGGTCTTGTTTGAACCCACAAGGCTTAGCACAGTAAAAAAACGGCCTGATGATCGCTTAAACCACAAGACCAACCGTGCAGTGAGTATTGTAGCTCTATTTTGGCTCTTATCTCTCTATATCACGATTAAAGTCGTACATTCTGAATAAAAGGTGTCTTTTGCCATTTAAAAACTCATTCCAAAGAGCATTTTATGTAAATTTTTCAGGAAATTTTACAAAGCAATTCAGACATAAAATCACTAAACTAACATTCAATTAAACTTATCACTACAACACTACTACTCATCAAACACCTCAAGAAATCTAACGAAATTGTTCAATAATTCTTGGATATAAGCAAATAAAGTCAGTAAGGAAAATAATACGAATTATATTGGGATCAAACAGGCATTCATTGGTAAACGGTAAAGTAATAAATAAACGAATCAAACTGCACATGGCCGGCATAAAACTGTGAGTAAACTAACGTCAATAAAGGGTGTTTAGTGTACGCTCAATATAAGACATACAGGCTGATGCGTATTCCAACAAATAATTTAAAAGGCTTATCCGTAACTTACTACCCGAATCATTTATTTATTATAAGACTAGCTTATGCCCGTGGCTTTGTTCGTGCAGAAGTTCCCCTATTTTATCCCCCTCGAGCATTTCCAAAACTCCTTTCTTCTTGATCACTTACGTTGCCTAAATGCAAAGAGCCACGCTTCGGCACGAATGGGGAGGCTCGAATGTTGTGATACCAATGTCTCACAGAAAACCGTTGTGAAATAGAGCTTGCGCTGTGTTTCACCGAGTGAGAGAGGATATCGGAGGACCATATCCCAATTCTTCTCATCTCCTCCCCATCCCTCAAAAGCCAGCAACGCAGTTGTGACGCCTCTGGTCTTGCAGGAGTCCATGGGTGGCGGTAATCGCTTACCGTCAGGTGATACGTCTACTCTTTTACCCCGTTTTACATAAAAAATCACTGCTACGATTTTAATGAAATCTGGTATGGAGATTCTTTCATTCTTAAGGAAGCACTTAGGCGCAGGAAAAATCTAATAGTGTAACAAGTAGTAGTTAATTAATGAAGTATAAATAAATAAATATAAAAAATAATAATACATAAATACAAATAAATAAATAAATATTTTCGGACACTCATTATACAGTTATTAGTTTATAGTATTATGCATTTCGTTGCCTTTATTTTACATTCAGACTCAGGAATGTAGTTATAAGAGAACGTCATGGATTGAAAGAAGATGTAGTGACAAGGATTGAAATCGGTATGCTTCTACGATTTGGCTATTTAGAGAGGATGGGTGATAAAAGACCCACGGAAGTAATTTATAGAGTGGATGTATGTGGGAGTATCGGAAAAGATCGTCCACGGCGAATATTTACTGACCAAATTGGTGCTGTTCTGAAAAAAGGTAATGTGAAGAGCATTCATGCAGCGATTGATGAATGTGGACGAAGCAAAATAGGTTTTATCAGGATTGTAGTAAATGGAAATCAAATGTCTCTGGGAAAAAGGCATGACTATATGTATGTATTTTAACATTATTTGCATTTTCAAACAATTTCTTTTGATAACACGCTGTGTACTCAGAGGCCTAATTCTGTTTGACCCTGAGTATTTAAAGATTTGGGCTCTGTGTTGACTAAGGTCGTCATAGAAAATGTTGTAGCTAGTCGAGTACCAAATAGGGCTGACAGAGAACTGTTTTATTCTTCAACATCATTTAGTGTGGAAAATCTGAACTGAATGTAATCACTACTGATTCTAAATAGTGTATTTTTTTTTGTGTATAATGGGGTATCAAGCTGAAATTTAAATCGAATACTCAATTATACTGTCCCTTGGATCTGTGAAAAATCAAACAGCTAAGCCAACGCAATCAAAAGATACAGTCGCTTATGTTGCAAATTTTCGACGCGCGCAATGGAATCAAAACCTACAGGGACATACACTTCCCGTAAAATAAGAATCTTGAAACTTGATACGAATCAACATCTTACAGTACAGATAAACGAAAAATGTCAAAAATAAGGTTTGGATGGAACCCTCGGTGCACGAGTGGACATAGGCCTCGTCAATTGCCCCCTCACTTGATTTGATATTCGGCTTCTCGCATCCAGCTGCTGCAAGCTGTCTTGAGCAATTTATCACTCTACTTACTCCACATGATTTGTGGACGTCTTACACTAAGTAACATATATAACTCTGCAACCACAAAATCATCCATTGAGGTGCAGTCGACCCGTCATTTTTACTTCGGTTTATAATCAAATTTTTGCAAAGTTCTCCTAAATATTTAGAGAAAGAGATCCTAGAAAACATATTCATAGTGCCCGTCGCGTCGTTATCCCATACTCCTCCAACAATATACAGTTATCAAGATGTAACCAGCAAGCAGCCTCGACCTCAATAGGGACTAGTATAGTAGGAATCAGTATTTGGACACAATACACAGCATTATACCATAAGCATCACTTTTAACCAACGTGATGATGAAGAAATATCTCAAGAGGCTACCATAGTGTGGGCAACCATGCTGCATTGTTGTATTGTCTGCATTCTCAGTGAGTACGGTAAGCACACTCGTGGATTCTGCTCATGCAGAATAGTCACTTTGGCTGGCTCATATCAAAAACGAGCTTTTGCCCGTGACTTCGCGTTATATTAAAAACCTACATGCAGAATTTCAGGATTCTAGGTTCAGCAGTTTGGGCTGTGCATTGCTCTCTGGGTATCTTAGTCAGTGACCTTCCTCTTTTATATTTATAGATCATAAAATGTACCATAGCCAACCCATCTTGTGAACATTATACTGTAGCAACCTTTACTTTTGTTCAAATATTAACTATTTTCCTTACAAGAAAACCACTTTAGATAACATATATACTTGAGAACTACCACACAGAAATATGAATTCAGCTTGTTCGTGCGGCTAGCGCATAAGACTGTTGGCTCACCATTCTCATTTAGAGAAAATCTGTGAGATGGTTTCATAGCAAACAAAATGTGGTTTAACTTCATAATTTGCAATTATATTTATCTTTGGTATATTTATGTTACTATTATTTCGTTATGTATAGTGATTTGCACTATGAAAGTATATATTTAATTATAATTATTGCCAAGATTTGGCAACGACCATATGATCGCAAACTAGACAGAGCCTGTACCGCCAGGGTACTGACAAAGTTTCAGATAAAGGTACTAGCCGACCCACGCGATCTTCTTGCTAAAGCTATTTTATCTTAGGAACATCGCGAAAATGCACATTAAAATAAAGTAAAAAACGATTAGACAGTTTTGGAGTTTAACATTAGCAACAACGTGAAATAATATATACATAATATATAACAGATATTACTCAATACATACATTTCGGCGGTGATAGTTCAGTGGAGCTCGAATTCATATATCTGACAAACAGTTAGGTTCACTATATAACAATTAATGAGCCTTATATTACATACACAACTATGAATATGCAACTATACGGGTTTGCATATTTGAAAGCTTTCTACACGCATCAGATGCAAAACGCTTTTTCCTATTGTAATGAAAGTAAATATTGTCTCTATAATATACAAGTTTAGACCGTGGAGAGCCACGCTTCGGCATGCATGGGCCGGCTCGACCGGAGTGATACCACAGCCTCACAGAATACCGGCGTGAAACAGTGCTTGCGCTGTGTTTCACCGAGTGAGTGAGGGTACCGAAGGCCCATAATCCTACCCTTCCTCTCATCCCCCTTCCCATCCCCAAGGTCGGCAACGCACTTGTGACGCCTCTGATGTTGCGGGTGTCCATGGGCGACGGTAATTGCTTACCATCAGGCGGTACGTCTGCTCGTTTGCCAACTATTAAATTAAAAAAAACAAGTTGTAAGGAAACTTGCACTTTCTGAATATGAGAACAGCAATATTTTTCTTAATAACACAGTCGCCTCGGGCGCAATTTGCACAATTCGCAAACCGCACGTCTCCAAGACAGCAGCTCGCGCGATAATTGTTTATATTGTGTAGCTTGTATATCACGTAAATACAAACATATTCGTATATTATACATATTTTGTTGTTGTTATGTACTTCAAGGCATTAATGAAGCTCGCTATACTTTGTAAAGGCAACGGTGTCTAATATTTAAACTCCTTCAAATACTTGACTTTTAAAAGTGACGTGCTTAATTTAGTTCTCAAGGTGGTACCATCGTAGACCTGGACGGTAATACCAATACACAGACACAGGCACAGATGAAGACCAACATAAATAGCCAGTATTCGTGCTGCCATGTTTCGTTGGTGAGTGTGAAACTGCATGCAAGCATCTCAATAGGCCATCATAGTGTGGGTCACCATGCTGCATTGTTGCTTTGTCTGCATTCGTCCATGGTGACCACCACTTGGGTTCTGCTCATGCCTTCCATCAGAGAGGTTGGAGTTACTTTAACAAGCTAATACATAAAAAAATATACTTCAAGATGTCACCACAATGAGTAATAATAAACTCTACGATCTTCAAGAAAAGAGCGCACTCCCTCTTAAATATTAGAAACGAACTTACGATGCCTTCAGCCAATATACCAACTCAAATAAAATAAAATCGTTTTGAGAACCTCGGCCTTTTTATAGGCAAATACATATGTGGGCTTTTTGTCGATTATACACGCTATTATTTTATGTACCCTAACCACTGATCTGGACTGGATAAATATATACTTAGAAAATAGACATTTCTAAACAATTACATTTCAGTTCGAAGATTAGAAGCTGGTATATAAATTCAAAACTAATTCAAGTTACAAACAGCATGTAAAATATTTAGAATAATGGTTTGCATTTTTTTAATCTAAGTCTGAATTGACGGGTTGGTTATGGTTTTGTAAACTTTTATATTACATTACTACTGTCGTATTAGCAAATGTAGACGCACGGCGGATCATCAAGTATCCCGCCCGCTCCTTAACGTCATAAAAGAACAACAAGGAAAAAAAATTAAATCACTTCCTCAGTATTATCATTGTCTATCTTAGTTCACTGTTAATCACATGCCTCTCGAATTACACGATATCTGGTTCGATCCTCAGCTTCCAGAATATATACGTACGACGTTGCCTACAGCTCCATATCTAATTTACAAACAAATTCCTAACAAAAAACATCGTGACCTATTTAGTTAAATACGAAAAACCCGTAAGATTTAATTTTCTAATGAATTCCAACCTAGTCTTGTCCAATGTAATTCAGTTAATAATTATGTTTCGTAACAATCCCAGAATGGGGACTAGGCGATGTCCACATTTGCCGACATGCGATCCGCTCGTTTGCCCATCGCCTTACAACGTAATTGATTTCGCCCCCTTTATTGAAGTCACGATTGCATTACTATCATTATATGACTTGTGTAACCAATTAAGCCTTCGTAGTTAACAAAAAAGGGATTTCAAATACATCACTAATAGAAACGAACTATAATATAACCGTTTACGTCATAATATCGAAATTACAAGATATTTTCCGTAAGTATTAAGATTTACCTAGTTTATTTCTTTTACGTTCCGGTTTAATTATGGCTAACCTTTAACAAAAAATAAGTAAATATGATGGTTGTCCTAGTATTTGTTGGTCATTCTATCAATTACCAACTATTGATTCGATTGCCAAGAAATAATAATAAGTTCTAATAATACAAAACAGGATAGGATTATAATATTTTTCTTAATGAATAAACTAGATGACGAACGATGATATGACGAACTAGACCAGTAGTGGACTAAAGGTATGATAATGATGAGACGTAGAGAAAGTGATTTTAATCTTAAAAATGCTTACCTAGTGTGTGTTTTTAAAATTAAATTTAAATCAAACCGACAAAATGTGATTTATATTTAAATAAGCCGTTTTCATTACTTCATTTTAGGCTTCATTAAAACTAAAAAGAAAACGCACGTTCAAAAACCATAAATACATTTACAGTTATCGGAACCATCTGCAATTAAGGTAAAGATATAATTAAAGCAAAACAACAGATAGGTAGTTCTATAGAAATTACTCACAAATCACATGTAGGTAATCCTTTGTTGTAGTAATCGTTTGTACTGTAAACACAGGAACATTCGGCATCAGGATAACTGAATAAATAACGTGTAAAAGGCATTTCTTTGTCGATACTCTGAGACTGATTTGTGAACCGTTTGGGTTTGTACGCGCAAAGATTATGAGAAATAAGGTAACAAATACAGTTTAGATTGGGTATAACTTTAACTAATGAAATAAAAGAAAAAACAAGTTTTGGTATTATATACTATAATTTTCTATTATTGATCGTCAAAATTATTTTTAATCATTAACTTTTACTATATATCATTTTAAGTTGGCTGACAGCTTGTAGTGTATTACATTGATATATTTTAGACTTTTACAAAAATATGTATTATTTTAAAATGAATACTGACTTTTTCTTCCGGCACTGCGAATGTGTATGACGCGTACGGCGGTAAAGCGTAGCCTATGACCTTACTCAAAAAATTTAAGTCTCTTCGAATTTAATTGTAATCAGTGCGGATTTTTACACGGAAAGCGTTTTAGACAGAGTTACTTTCAAATTTAATAGTATTATTTGAAATTATTGTTTTTAGTAAACTAAATAATATCTATAGTAAAGGATTGTTTTTTATAAAAATTAATGTTGAACGTCTGACATGTTATGTGTGTTAATTTATATTCTGTATGAGTATGAACTTATAAAAATTTAGAAATATGCTATCTCAAAACAAACCCTTATGTAAAAATATTCAAATATGGGTATTGTAATTATTAAGTAAAAACTCGTACATTTTTTTTTTTTTTTTTATAAATCGATTTTTACTATACGTAAATAAAACCGAAGTAACTCGAAAGATCACTAACTATCATTTAGTACCTACATGCACCATCTGTACTAATAATCTCGACAAAATATTTCAGTTGTTATAAATAGCCGGAATGTTGGAAAGCGTGCGACAGTCGCGCAACTATTGTTAGCTTTGTCGCGTGTCGACACATGTGACCTTGGATCAATGCTTAGTGCTTTCTTGCATCTGTTTCTTGCCTTATACATGTCTCAATATATATTCTTTAATATGTAGAACAAGAAAGAATACAGAAAGCAAATAGAATTAACTATGCACTTCTAATAAACGTATGATTGTCTTTCAGATATATTAGCGAGTAGAAGAAAAAATAGTATAGTTTTTTTTGGGAAAAGGGGGCAAACGAGTAGACGTATCTCTTAATGGCAACAAGAGAGACGTCACATGTGCGTCGCCGGCCTTTGGGGGATATGGAGGGGATGGGGGAGAGGTTGAGGTATGGGTATCCTCATTCCCTCGAGTGGGCAGGGCGGCAGCACGGGACCCTTTCCTTCCGACTGACGCAGGTGCTTTCCGGGCACGGTTGCTTCGGGAAGTACCTGCACTCGGTCGCGCGGAGGGAATTGAGTCCCGCCTGCCACCACTGCCACTGCAGTGAGGACTCGGCCCAGCACACGCTGGCGGTGTGCCCCGCTTGGGCGCCGCAGCGTCGGGCCCTCACTGCAGTCATCGGAGGAGATCTCTCGCTGCCGGCCGTCGTACGCTCCATGGCTGGCGGCGAGAGCAATTTTACCGCGGTCGCGACCTTCTGCGAGGAAGTCATCTCGCAGAAGGAGGCGGCGGAGAAGGCCCGAGAGGACGATCTCCACTCGGACCCGATCCGCCGCCGGCGAACCGGGCGGCGGAGGCGCGCCTACCAGCGCCTCATGCCGCCTTGAGTGTGGCCGCGGATGGGCGGGACGGGTTTTCCCCCCCATCCGCTTCACAGGCTACCCGCGAGGGGGCGACGTTACGCGTGTGCCGTACGTCGCCTCAATTGAGAGTTTTCCATCAGACGACGGTGCCCGCTTCAGTGCGGGCAAGCGCTCGGAGGGGTCCGGATGGCGTAAGAAAGCGGTTCCCGGATCTCTCCCGTCTTAGGCGCAGAGTGGCACACCGTGGTGGTTTAGTGGGTAGTCTGGCGAGTCAGTCAGGAGTCCCACACAAAGCAAACCCCCTGTCCCCGCCGGGGGGGAGCGAAGTGCGTAAAGGCAGCCCTTCACGTAAAAGCGCTTTTACGATTAAGCTTAAAAAAAAAAATAAAAAAAAATGGGTATCCTCATTCACTTGTTCTAAGATAGTGCAGTCGTTGTTTCACACCGGTTTTCTATAAGGCCGTGGCCCTTTGCCGAAGCTTGACGGTCCCACAGTATAATAGATAAATAGTTTATAAAATAAACAAAATATGTGAAAAGTAATAGAAAAACAGTAAAGGTAATTTTACGGTACAAACTTATGTCTTAAATGCCTAAGAACTCATGACCAGTACATTTAGAATCAAAACATCTAATTCAGTATGCAGGGGATTACAGGAGCGGTAAGTCAATCTAGCTAGAATTCATTTTGAGAAAATTTAGAAAAAGATTAGAGCATACCTTGGTCATACAGGTACTAATATATAATCCTAGTTGATTTTCCAAAACACAGGCCCCAAATTTGATATTTTCACATAGAGCCATCTATCTCTTCTAAGGTGTTATATACGCATTGAAATTTAGTAATGTAATAAATATATACAATGATCTATAATTTTTAAAGCCAACCGTCTCATACTCACTTCACGACAACATCATCTAAATCATAACCACTGTTTACAAGACGTATTTTTACATGAAGAATTACATTTTGTTTGTTTTCAGCGTTACCATTATAGAACAAAGTTTATACAACTAAACTTTATTACCCTGCGTATCCACAAAGTTCTCGGGATTCATTTTTTACCAACAGTCCTCTAAACTCAGTAGCAGTTGATAAATTTCCAGTTAATTGACAATTCGCTAACATGTTGGCATGTTTACTGGAACTTTTGGCATGTTTGGCAAATATTGGACATAACTTATTGGTGGTTTAACAGGCGACACCTGGGATCACGTGAACTTGTTGTCTTTAGAATACTGTTTGTATGACTTGTTTACTTCTTGGGAAATATACAATTGAAGATTTAAGTAACTTAAGATAATGATTATATTTTTAAAACTATTAAAAACAATAAAATACTGAATCAATAACAAAAGTAAGTGAATTTAGGAGTGCAAAATAAAGTTATTCATACCATATAATATTCGGTATATATGCACTTCCAGATACAATTTCAAAATAAGTGGGTACAAGATCTCAAACAACAAAACTAGTATGTTATGAAATATTTCTTAGATGCTAAAAGCTACATAGATATCAATAAAAGTGTTTTAATCTAAGCTTTATAAGAAACAGCACAACGTCCTTATCTTTTTTATCGCTTTGAGTAACAAGGTAGTGTTTAAAACATGGATGGTAGAAGAAATAGATCAGCGTCGGTATCTGTATAAGGTAAAAATACTCAAACAAAGTTCTCTTCAACAGAAAAAAAACTGTAAAAGTTGCCTTTGCTCTTATGAGAACTCCTCACAAGTTAAATAGATTTCCTATTCTACATACCTAACTTAAAACGAAATAAACAAAACCTAATCATAAAAGTAATGAATCATCCTAATTGAATAAAACAATAATATATCATGACTAAAACAGCTCACATTTCGCTTGGAAACTTTCAATTACAAAGTTGGACCCTGTACCTGGCCCTTTGCCAGGCCGATGCCATATGAAATTCTGGAACTACTATAAATTCAATTATTCAATTCTATTTGCAACTGAGACATTCGGGTGTCAAAGTTTTTCTCTCCACATATCTCGTACGGAGAAGTGCTGAACACTGATATTTATGGAGTAGGAAATTTTGGCACTAAAGGGAAATAACTATGCAATCCAAAAATTGAATATTTTACATCATTTTCAGTTCCTTGACATACATTACAATAACAAGGTAGTCGGATATAAAATGTGGTTAAAATAATCTTGATATGTTGCACTTAATGTCATCTCAGTCATCAGCTTTCATTGCATCTCACACATTAGGAGAGACCAGACGCCACTAAATATACCGTAATAAAAAAAATCATTACAATTCAAATTCTGCCCCTCTTCTCAAGAAGCGCTAGACTGGTTCTCCTCTTACCTTCGGGATCGTCAGCAGTCAGTCACGATGGAAGATTGTTCCTCTGGCTGGTGTCGTCAAGGCGGTATTCTTTCACCTCTTCTCTTTTCCATCTTCATTAATCTCATAACGTTAAAACTTCAGTGTTCCTATCATCTGTATGCTGATGACTTGCAGTTATCTTATTAAACAGAATTGTGCAATGTATCGTCCGCGGTCTTGAACGTTAACCTGGCAGCCATTAAACACTGGTCCGATATGTTTGGCGTATCGGTAAATCCAAATAAATGTCAGGGTATCATCATCGGAACTAACCGTCGTATTAGCCAGTTAGACCTTGCTTCACTTCCACCACTCAGTTACGATGGTATAAATATTCCATACTGTGAAAGTGTGAAGGACCTCGGATTATACATCGACACAACTCTCAGCTGGCGAAAACAAGTTGCATCTGTGTGCCAGAAAGTAGCAGGCTCGCTACGGACTCTTTATAGGCTTAAGAACTTTCTGCCAAAGAAAACTAAAGTAATGCTTGTCCAGACCCTTATAATCCCAATTATCGACTATGGTGACGTGTGCTACTTTGACCTGAATGCAGATCTGCTCAATAAGCTTGACCGTCTTCTCAACAATTGCATTCGATTCATATTCAACTTCCGGAAATATGATCATGTGTCCGAGTATCGGTCTCATTTAAAGTGGCTTCTAATTCGCCAACGTGGGCAGACACGGGCGTTAACTACCCTTTATTCTTTACTCTTCTCTTCAAGCTCTCTTTCCTACCTAACTACTTAATTTTAGTATGTATTTTCAAACCACACTAAATACCTTAGGTCTTCCAACAATACGCTTCTACAATGTCCCACTTACCGCTCGGATTTTCTTCACTCAACCTTCTTCGTACAAGCTGTCCTACTATGGAACGAGCTCCCTCTCGAGATCAGGATGGCTAAAACTAGGCAAAGTTTTAAACACTTATTTTGGAAACATTTCCTACACATTCTATCAGATCCACCTTGATACCATGGTACTGTCCCCATATAAAAATTATATTGCGTATATGTTATGTATTTATGTGTGTATTTGCATGTATGTAAATATATGTATTTAGATAGTGTTCATTATATTTATTAATATAATTACTATTTATGGTTTAATTATTTATTATTGTTATTATTTATTATTATCAACTTATGTTTAGTTTTGTGCATCTACTTTGTGTTGGCTCTGCTTCACCCTAAAGTCGACTGGTAGAAAATGCCTACGGCATTAAGTCCACCTTTGTCACTACTAACGTGCATAAAGAAGAGAAATAAATAAAAATAAATAAAGAGTAAACTCATTTCGGAGAAAGAAAAGCAAAGTATTATAGTTGACTGTGGCTACTAGTGTGTACTTCTTGCGCTTTACTTATATTTGGAGAAGCTCGTGCCTACCTCTTATGTAAGTACAAAATTTTTACACCTTCATAGAATCTTTGTATTCGGAACTCGTCCATCTTAACTAAAATAACAAACACTATTGTACTGAAATATTCATTTTTGCAAGAGAAAAACAAGTATCATGTTAGCAATCAATTTTCCGGTAGAGCTGGAATAGCAGCCCAAAAACCACCATGAACCAGGTTCGCGTAAAAACCGTTGGAAGTAGCAAATATTATGTGATACCAGGCGCTTAACACAGCGATGTAGTTCTTTTTACAATGGTGCTTTTAATATCTTGCATCATAGTGTGTACTCGTATATGAACTAAGTCTTTAATAATTTTCTTCATCGGTTTGCTGCCTGAGAA
This sequence comes from Hyphantria cunea, assembly GCA_003709505.1. Lineage (NCBI taxonomy): Eukaryota > Metazoa > Arthropoda > Insecta > Lepidoptera > Erebidae > Hyphantria > Hyphantria cunea. Next base: position 244,281 of record PKRV01000289.1, read on the forward strand.
TGTTTAAAAAAACATAAAGGTAATAGGTTAAAAATTAAACAGTAATTTCAATCAAAGTTCAGCCGATCATTAACCTAAAAAATATTTCTAATATCCATAGGTGGTGTACATGGGGTGCCTATTATAGATAATTTAATTCATCTGTGTGTCCGTCACACTGCGCTATGTTTGAGTAAACTTTATATATATATATAAAAGACCGGTTCCGGTCTATGTTTTTGTAGGATATCAGTCATAAAGCTTAGTTATAAGCCTTTGGTCGACTTTAAAATATCCAACGACAAGATTAAATATCCAAAATGTTGTCTTGCTAGGCAACCACCAACCAACCCACGCTCGGCCAGCGTAGGGACGTATGGCCTTAGCCCTCTCAATAGAGGAGATTCGAGCTCAGCTGTGAGATATTGCGGGTTGTTGATGAATCGATTCTTTAACATTATACTAGAAGCCCATATGTCCTGAGAGTCAGCTGCTTGGTTCCCGCTAAGTTTCTTAATTCTTTTTATTACAATATATTTTACTGAGATAAACCTTAAACGTCCCGAGCATCATATTTGGATCTTGGATGGGGACATCTATCGGAAACGCATATACCAGGCGTGTTGTGTTTGTATATTATTGCACTTAAACTATATGATACTGTAATAAATTGGCTGCATGCCAGGAACAGCTTTAACTGCTAACGGAATAGTACGATCGATGCAGGAATCCTAGAATTATTAGTGTATGTCTAGCATTGTCTCTTGCCAAGCACGAAACGAAGAAATAGGTATAACAATAGTATGGAGTTTCTGGAAATTACGAATCCCGATCTTAAAAAATAAACTATGATTGTTAAAACCCATGAGCTTCATACATTCCTGTTCTGACTGTTTATCTATGAAATGTTAAAAAAAAGATCTTTGTATGCATTTTCAGCAAGGAAATTTAGCAAGTACAGAAACATATTTAAAGCATTCTATGTACACATAAATTTTGTTGACCAGCAAAGTTTTATTTTACAGTCATTATAAAATGACTGTAAAATAAAATGAACTTTTACTTTAACAATCCAATGGCGCCATTTTGTTCCAAAAGAAAATTCCAACTATCCAAATATGAATATTATATTTGTTTGATTGATTAAAGTTTTGAATTGAATTTAGTATGCGCATTTATTTTCACCTGCCATCGCAATGAACATTTGTTTTACAAGACTTTAGGTATGGATGTCTGGCAGCGGTATTCAAAAATACGTGATATATGAAATACACGGATAATATGTTGTCCTGGCGACTGTCATTTTGAAAAATAAAAGCGTCTACAGATGTGCCAAAATTTTTTTGTTAAATTTTAGTATTTTTTTGTGTTCGACAGTGAGCGGACAAGAGCGACAAAAATTGTTTCATATATTGCTTCGATAATATTTCGCTTTTTTTGCAAGTTTGCTGCGGTAATTTGAAAAAATTGTCCTTTAAATTTCAATTATTATTTTTTATGCAATAGGGAGCAAACGAGCAGACGTATCGCCTGATGGTCAGTGATTACCACGCCCCATGGACACCCGCAACACTAGTGACGTCACAAGTGCGTTGCTGGCCTTTGGGGAATGGGGGATGCGAAGGAAGATGGGCCTTCGGTTTCCTCACTCACTCGGTGAAACACAGCGCAAGCGCTGTTTCACACCGGTTTTCTGTGAGGCCGTGGTATAACTCCGGTCAAGCCGGCCCATTCATAACTTAGCGTGGCTGTCCCACCGCTTGCCAACTGAGATTAAAAAACATTAAGACGTTGGTATGTTACTATAAATTAACAGGTTTGACAGGTTTAACAGGTTTAACTGAAAAATCTGTATATTAATTCGCAAGTGCCAAGTCAATCGCAATAGGTTTATATACTACTACATAGGTATGAAAATTTGATAAATGTTAAAATCATAGTTGACTAAAATATAGGCGTTTATTACCTCTGTTCACTCCTTCGAGGATTTATAAAAAGTGAGGAGGGTAATATAATTTCTGTGAATCTGTGTTTCCACTATAAATTCTTATTACCTTTTTCCATCTGACCCGAGTAATATCATCAGTATAATACAGTAGATTCGTATCTAATTGTATGGATACATGTAAATGAGAAGATGAAAATGGATTCGATGGTTCTCATGAATATTGATCTCGCCGCACATTTGATGCTGTATTTACTATCATAATGTATATGTACCAAGGTATTTAGATTAATTTGCTTAATGATGCTGCAGTGTATCTAAACACTAATATTTCGTTTTTCGCTTAGGCTTAATTATCTGCTATTTTCTAAAAATGTTAAATGTTTGTGTATAAAATTAAATAATAATTTAAATTTAAACTTCTTAACATCGGTGTACACTAGCTGAATTTATTCGTTACCGGAGTGTAATCTGCAATGGAATGCCGGAGCGTAGTGTAATGATCAAGATATCAGAGCATGACTTGGCTGACTCGACCGGAGTGGTACTACTTTCGCTCAGAAGACCGTCCTAAATTGATAGCATTCATATGGTTTGTTTCGTTGATGAGTGCGAGACTGGAGGCCCAATGGGTCACCATGCTGTGTTTTTGTATTGCATAAAACTATATCCAACTACCTGTTGAAACTTTGCTTGTTACGCTACAATGCCGATCACTGGCAGAGCTGGTAAGTATTTCATAATATACTGAATTAAAAAGGCACAATAAGAGATATATGAAACAATAAGATAAAAAATTTTAGAAATATGTGTATTAATGTATATCGAAAAAGTTCCTAAGCAAAGTAAAATTTTCAAAAAATATATACATCAAATTTAAAAAAGAAAACGAGTGAGAACCCAGTTTTAATTTTGAGCTTGTCATGATGCTGCTATGGAAAAAAATAGTCTTTTTTATTTTACATAATTTTTATTATTACTTGTTATTCAGTAAACTGATTTTGTAATACGAAACAACATTTTTGAGGCGAATAACTTATATTTGTCTTTTAAATCTACTCTACAAAACCAGAATTGTCGTTGAGAATCCATTGGGAGATTGGAGAAACTATTAATATATGACTTTACAAAGAACCCTCGGTTCGAGAGTTCGAACTTGTGCACTTATTCTTCTTTTACATAGCAGGGTTATTAAAGCTGCTAAAATAAATAAAATATTTAAAAGAAAATGCACTCTCTCTTGAAAAAAATATTTAAAGTTGTACATATTTTATAGTTTTAGAAAAAATAATAATAGAAAAATTAAAATATCCCAATAGCTGGATATATTTGATAGCTATATTACGATAAAACGATCTGAGAATTCATTAAACTTTGCCCTTTGATCTCAAATATTCACACATCAATGTTACAAGCCGCAGGGCGCTTGATCAAACAGTAATTTAATAGCTGGTCTTGCCTTGAACCTTTCTTTCTACACACAATTAATGAACTGTTCGCGTAGATGTTCATTATCGGTCCAATATATATCAGATTCTTTTTTCCAACTTTTTTTGTTAATATATTTGATATTACATTTACAAAATGTAATTGCGTGGCGATTGAGTTATTACTACAGGTGTTATCTACCTGTCTGCCCCTTGATGGTGCAATAGAGCACTCTCTCTATAAGGGCCCTTGATTAAAGTGGAAAAAAGGAATTGGCTGCTTAATAAATATTTCGGACCTCTAACATATCTATTCACAAGCTAAGCAGAGCTTGCAATACGGGTACTAAAAAACTGGCATAAATACATATATATTTTTTTGTAAATAAATATATTATACATAGGTAACACCCTGACGCCGAAACAAATATTTGCAGATCATACAAACATTTGGTCCTACCAATCGAGCCCGAGACCTTATGCAAACGTCTCGGTGGCTTCGGCTTATTTTTTTAAAAATATATTATATCTATATAATTAATAACATTCAAAGAGATGTATAAATATTTTCCGATATTTTAACACACAACGCCATCTAGTCCCAAACTTAGCAGAGCTTGTACTATGGGTGCTAAACAACTGATAT
>PKRV01000289.1:248546-268650 GCA_003709505.1 Hyphantria cunea
CATTACGCGTCACGGCTATGAGGCAACTGCTAGGGTACACAAACCCGAAGTTTCACCTACAAGAATATATAGCTAGGTTCTAATCTACTTTTAAGAGCGTGTGGTCAGTATTAAAACTATCTTAAAATGCTTTTACTCTATTTTAAAATATAAATAAAAAATATGTCTAAAATTATACATATTATTTTTTACTCTCCTTGCAACTCGGTTTAATTCCATACTAATATTATATTTCTTCGTGAAGACATAAGCAACTCTTTATTGTGATAACCGATATATACGCGGACGATGCCACAGACTACTATGTATATAATCTTATATCCAGACTAGTATACACTCGTCTGAAAAGCAAGATATTACCACTTCATTTTACTTTACTAACTTAAGCCCTCGACACTTAAAAACTAATTAGTCTTATACGCTAGAAGGACTTTACGACGCAAACTGAAGCAAGACAACTGTAGTTTTCCTTGCTTCCTCGTCGAGCAAGCCACAAGGAATTTAATCACCATGTTCGCAATTTCCTTATTTAACAAAGCCTTTTGTTCAGAAAGTCATAAGTAGATATGTAGACGTTAAAACATTACAGCAAATGTTATAGGATTATTTTAAACGTAATTATATTTATTTTTAGGTGGAATTATTCTTTGAAAATGGTGATTATGATTGTTTATAATGGCCATTGCTACTTCAGTTATGTTATAAAGACTGGTGAATGAGTTCGAGCCCCACACAAGCCAAGTTACTTATATGAAAAGTACTGTTCTGTATCTGAAAATACGAAAATGATTTTTCTAGTAATACAGACATGCTTACCGTTAATAAAGTGTTAATTTTCTTTTTTTTTTTGTTTGTATGGGCATGGTCATGTGAGTCTACTCTGCCTAATAGAAAGCATAAGCAGAATCCAAGAGTGGTGGTCAGCATACTCATTTCAAATGCAGGCATCGTGGCTCTCAAACTGATGGACCGACTCCGATACGGTTTTTTTTATTTGAAAGCCAGTTTCTTTGTGATAGTTCTTAGCCATGTTTGGTTAATATCGATCGAGCAGTGTAAGAGTATTAGCTGTTTTCCAAAGAGATGTAAGGTATTTTCGGCGTACGATTAGTCGATTAAGTGATTGAGTAGGGGGTTATTTAAAGTTTTAAATTTTAGATTGTAGGTTGACCTTCAATGAAAGGGTAGTACCCCGTACCGTAATAAATAAACTTTACACTTAAAAATAAAAACGTCCATCTGGACCCACCCAAGTAGCTTCGATGAATATAGTATAATAATGTGTCGTACTAAATGCAGAGGTGGACATAGGAACGCTCCAGGTGTTACTCGTTAATTTCTATATTTTATTATGCTAAATTTATTTTCACGAGGACATCAAACGGCCAAAAATTTTACACTAGAACTCTTTTTTATCTTTTTATTCAATAACTTTATCTGCTATTAAGTGTTTAGGAAGTAAGTAGTTGGAATTATTAAAATGATATTTTCTAACAGTTTTGTCTTTTTAAATAAAAGACAAAACTGTTTTCAAAAAATTTACAGCACATGTTGCACAAGCACAAAGTTTGTATCATGAGGCGTTTTCTCCCAATTTAACCTCAAGGTGATTCAGGAATCTGATGCAGTAGGTGCACACATAATATATTAAATATAACAAAAGTTCCAATGGTTATGTTAATTCGAAATGACTCTACATCCTACTAATATTAAAAACGCGAAAGTTTGTATGGATGATGTTTGTTATTCTTTCACGTAAAAACTTCAACTTCAACGGATTTGGATGAATCTTTACAGTAATATAGCTGATACATCAGATTAACACATAGGCTACTATTTGATACACACGCGGGCATAAGCTAGTCAAATATAAAAACAGGTAAGTTTTGATGGTGCGTTTTATTCTAATATTTAAAAAACTTAGCAATCTAGTTGAACATTCAACTGTCTCTCTGTTGTAATAACTGACGATAAATTAATTTTCTCAAAGTTGTGAGACTTCGTTCAGTGCAAATGTAATAATTTCGTTACCAATCATACCCTCGTTTTACAGTTAATTGGTTTGCCCTTTGAACGTAACTGACTATTAAAAAATTTATATTCGTCGGATAATTTTGTTTCATACTTTTTTTTTGATGAATGTAGACATTATTTTTGAAGTACAAGGGGAGGCCTATGTCGAGTAATGGATGTTTTTCAGCTAAGATGATGATGGTAATGATGATTTAGAATTTAAAGGCTTAGTTACCATTATGTGATGTTTCATAAAGTTTAACTGTTAAGCAAACAGTCTATGGCAATCGTTTCTGGAAATTCCGTGTCCTCAATTATACAGACATTTCTTTTAGTTCAATCTTCAAATCCAGATCGCCTTTAGGATTACGGAGGTCCGATTCCAGGCGCTCCATGGAAAAATTAACATTCAGGTCAACCCGGTGGAACTAGTAGTCGACCCCAAAAAAATCTTTACGCGATGAAAGAACCAACGAACTACTGAAATCCGTTTACGCTTTTCCCTCAAAATTTTAGAAACTCCCTGGAAAATATTGAAACAATATTTATCTTTCCACACTATTTCCTGGCTTATCGATGTTAATTTACTCGCGCTTCACGATGCATTGATGTCGAAGCATAGCCTGGAGACATAAGATTTCTATTATGAAAAATATATAAGGTAAACGGAGTGAAGGTGACAATGGATTCACGGTGCGTCAAATGTACTGTGACTTGCTTAGGAGCTGGTAGATACGTACTGATAGCATATTTGTTAAGTATTTTTTTTTATCATAATATTTTTTAGTCTTGCTGCTAAGCTATGATATATTCCGATTACTGTTGCGCCAAAGACATCGGTTCGATTCCGGCACAGGACATATTACTGTATTCTTAGGGCAATCATTGTTATATGTGTGGGTGCAATCCTTTTATAAATAGAACATCAGATTTAGATATTTAAATCAAAAGATGACCGAGTTGAGCTTGTTTTAATTTTCTAAAAATAAATCCTAGCTAAATCGAGTTATGGCCCCCGAAACCTCTTTATTACCTGCTAGTGGCATGTCGGACTCGAAATAAAGCCACACGCGCCGTGTCAGGTATTAGGAGCTGGGGAACCATGTGCACCCTAGATAGGGAACATCTTGGAACCTTCTGTGTGGGAATGCCGATGCTCCCGTTGCTGTCCCCGAATCAGGACTGCACGTGCTCCGCTGCGTTCGTGCTACCACCCGGGCTTGTTTCCGCTAGTTTGACGGAACCCCTCACCTGTCACTTGCCGGGCTTGCGCATATGGAGAACGAAGATCCTTGCGGATCAGAAACAGGTGATCTTCGAAGCCACCTTTTCCGATGATCTCTTGAGTCAGCCTGTATGAGACTTGTAATGTCACTCGAGACAATCCTCCATAGCGGGTGTTACCGTCGCAGTTATGGCGTGCCTAGCACTCGGTTGCCTAATTCGTTTCATCCATGACTCCACGAGGGCCTAGTGGAGTTGGAAATTCTAACCTTCGATTTCTCGAGTCTCAGGACTCCTACCTAACTCTCGCGCCTCCTTACGCTACTGGTACATAGCCACAAGGGCTCACGCCTCCAGGTCCCAAGGTAAAGTTCCGGCTAGGAGACGTGGCGCCTCAAAGGAGATCGTGCGGTACCCTCTTATGAGTCATTATTATGTCGCCATGTAATCACTCTTTCAAAGAGCTTGTAAACTTTGTCAAGTAACACTATACGTCCTTCCTTTCGGATCAGAAACCGTTTCCCCGTCTTCTACAGTTTTTAAAAATGGTTACCTCCGAAACCCCCTGCATACTAAATCGTTAAAGCCTTTTCCGAGATTATTGTCTCTTTAATGCAAGCTTTGGCTAGTTTGTACCTAAATTATTAAGGTTTGTTGATTTTTATGTTTTAGTCCAATGATGGTTGATATTATCAATCTTTTAGGGCGAAATGTATTACAAAACAACATAAATTACGTAAACAAATGCACGAACATATTTTAAATGCAGACTATTTTATTCAATTCCATTAGAAATAACTTACATATTCCCCCAATTACAGTTAAACAAATACAATTAAAATTACAAGGGAAGGGAACGCCGTGACAAAGATTGTGTACATTATAAACAGTATTACGTATTCTATGTGTGTGTCAACCTCGACACCTATTAAATAAAACGTTGTAATTGAAATTCAACAAGAGCGTATATTAAAAGGCCTAATGGATTAACAAACAACATTCTGAACAAGCGATGAGAAGGAATACCTATCACAGATTAAATTTCAATCTATATATATATCTAATCCGATCACAAAATTCGTTTAAAAACCTATCATGGAAAGGCAAATTGGAAACAGGTCTCTAAATAAATTGTTTTATACAAGTCACGACCAGATTACACAGGTGGGCAGCAAGGCGGGGGATTACTGAGCAGCGTGGTGGCGTGAAAAACATTGGTCAGAGGTTCGCAAGCTGCAACCGTGTGTATGTGAATACGTACATGTATGTGTTGTGTTACAATCATTCGGTTGTGTTTTGCGACGTTCATTTATGACTCACTGTTTTATAATATTGTTTTTATTTGTTGATATAAACAAATCCTTTGCTTATAGACGTTAGTAATGAAATACAAAAGGTAGCTATCACCTAGTTTCAGAGGTAAGTAAGTAATCGGATTGTCGTGTTTAAAAAATATTACGAATTTATATTAATATCATCTCCAGTAAACGATTTTTCTTATTTATTTTAAATATATTTATTAATTTATTATATCATTAGAACCAAGCCTACATATATTCTGAAAGTTAACCGTGTTACTTTAATAAGTAAAATATAATAATAAATAAAAAAAACGAGTTAAATAATAATGAGTTGCTTTATTTTACACCAGGTAACAAAATATATTAATAAATACTAGCTCAGTTCAAGTGGCGGCCTCTTTGTTCACATTCAATCTCTTCCAGGCAACCAGGAAAATCTTATTTTTTATTGTATTTATGTTACATCGAGATAGTAAAGATTCCCTTTATATTGTTCATTATAAAATACGATGAAACATTCCCATTTATATCATCATAATTACAGCTAAACAAGAACACAAATCCATTCGTCATAACAAATGACCAAACTAAATTTAACATATTTATTGAATTTATTAATCATTGCCACGTTGAATGGCAATGATAATCTCTTTAGTAGAAAAAAGTCAGCCTTCTAGTCACGAGAAGCGTCAATCAGTTGCTTAACTAGTTGTTTAAACATAATGCGAGCACTCTGACCCCATGAACCTAACGTCTCGACCCAAACGGTTCAAAAATGTAATTACCTATTATATTTTGGTACTTACGCCATCTGAGGCTTTCCCCAGAAGCAGCAGCAGCTCCGGTCTAATCAGCTGTACTTGGAAGATGAGATGGCGTGAACGTGTTGACACAAATTGCTTTCCATACCAAAAACTTACCTATCTTCCATGGCAGTAACGACATCCACCATCTGCTGCCTTGCCATCATCCCACACCAGACCATTTGATTCAGAAATAGCTGGAACGCCGGCGGTAACAAGAACACGATGTATAATGTCGTTAATATTGGCATGTCGAGATATACAGCCAGTGTTTCTGCTACACGAAAGGCCATAATGTCCGAGACTGTCATCAGCTTCAGGTCAATAACAAAAATGCGAAGAAACATAAGGCGCTCCTAAATAAAGGCCACTAGCAAAGCGATATGTAATATCATCCTATAAGGTGCCTATGTTGGACGTTGGACGTGCCTGAATCCATTAACCAGACAAATTTTGTTAATAATTCAAAAATCGGTTGGGTTTATTCTTGTCATCTTTGCAAACTAAAAAGTTATTAGTACTTAGAGGTTGTAGACCTACGTTGATATCAGCATGGTTAGGCCGGATCAATCGGGGCGGTACTACCCTCGCACAGAAGATCATCATAAAATGACAGTTGTAACTTGAGTGTGAGACCGGAGGCCCGAGTGGGAGACAGAAGCATCACTAGGCCACCATGGTGTGGGTCATCATGCTGCTTTGTTGCATTCGCAATGAATATGGTGACCACCACTCTTGGATTCTGCTTATGCTTTCCATTAGGCAGATCAGAGTCATTTTGGCAGTCCCATACATATAAAAAAGGAACATGAAACGTACAAAATATTTGCAAAAGTGTTCTATACCGCACTGTTAAATTTCATTATTTTTGCCAATCATTTTCATTACTCTATTTCTGACGTCGATTTCCAACAACCGATTAATGATACGAAGAACGAGCTAATGACAAAATTGCACGGTTAAACTGTACAAGCAACAATATTGTTAAACCTAAACGATAAACGATAGTATTGATTGTTACGATGTTCATTACATTTAGGTAAGGAATGCCTCATTAATAAATTTATATGAAAGGTACAATGTATTATGTATATATTTCCTCTTCGTAATTGTAGTACAGGACAGATATAAAACATTTAAAAAATACTGTCAAATGAATATGTATTCGACTGTCATCAGTTAATAGTTGAGTTTAAGTCGAAAGTCAGTTAGGCTTTAGTAATGGTTGACACCATAATTCAGAAAAAGGTAAAATAAATACGACAAAAAACCTAGTGTTATTTTCCCTCACTAGATATGTCCGCGATGTTGATTCAAAGTGGACCTGAAATAATATGGCCCGGGTCGTTCCAGAGTAAGGCACCAGAGGCGGACGTGGTCGTGGTGTTTTAGAGTCCACTTACTTTTGGTTTCCTCAACAATCCTCAACATTCCCTATTCTTTTTTTTCCTCATTAATTTAAAGTACATAGACGATTGACTGGTTTTTTTTTTGTTAAATCTTTCAAATATCACAAAATTATCACCTTACTAAATTTATCCAACAAAGTATTAAGTATGCCCTGAGCATTAAGTCCACAAGTTTAATTTAACTAAATGCTATTAAAAAAGTTATCGATTACTCTCCTCGACTTTTTAGCGTTTTTGTTTTTTAATATTTAAACACATAAAAACTCACACATATTAACTGAAAATAGATCACCAATCACTAGGCAAGGGGAGACAAGTTTATGAGAAGCATAACACAAATTTTCAAGCCAGTGACAAACAGAAATTTTGAAACGGACAAAAAGTCTAAAACATTACTCGCATATGGTAGCATTATGGACTGATTTAATCGTGATTCATTCTCAGAAACGTCGCATAAAATTATATTGTGCGTTCAAAGACCGCGGCTTTCTCATGGTGTTTTGTTGTGACGTAAGATTTGGATAAAAACATTACATGACCGTCACGCTTCTCTATCTTCGCGGGGTATTTAGAGAAGTTTGATTAGCATTTTGTTGATATTTAATTAAAACGAGCACTAAGAAGTCACCCTGCATATAAAAATTAATAAATGTCAAGTATCTTTAGAATAATACGCAAAGCAAAAACTTTGTGGATATTTTAGAATGATTTTCAACTCTATATTTATATTTTTTTTGTAATAAAGGGCAAACTAGCATACGTATCGCTTGATGTTAAGCGATTATCGACGCCTACCAACACCCGCAACACTAGAGCACCAGATTTGTCAGAAGTACGATGACGGCCTTTGGGGGATGGGGAGGGGTATGGGCCTCCGTTATTCTCACTCACTCGGTGAAACACAGTACAAGCGTTGTTTTACACAGTTTTTCTTTGAGGCCGTGATATCATTACACCCCATCTTCCCATCATGAAATAAAAACAAGTTATTTTTAAAAACAATGGTTTAACCATTGTTTTTAAAAATAACTGAGGATATAAGTTGCGATCTGATTTGATCTATCATTGTAACTGAAAACTGTAACCAAATAGGTGAAGACAGATCGATCTTAATACAATGTAATTCAACCAGTTTTACGAGCTGTTTCTGTTCTATACTATAGAAGCGTCTCTAACAATACTTTATTTCCGTGCAAGTTGCTGATGTTGTGGAACTTTGGTTGTGGCTGTGGAAGTACATCCCCTTGGTATTTAGCAGTCAAGACTAAAATGTGCAAGACTTGCACTGAGATTACAGTATGACAATTTTAGTGTTAAGTAAATAAGAAGCGTCTCAAAGGGCCGCCATAGTGTTATGTTTATGGTATAAGTGGCAAACGAGCATACGTATCGCCTGATGGTAAACGATTACCGCGGCCCATGGACACCCGTAATACTAGAGAAGATGGGGAGGGATTGGGGTATGAGCCTTCGGTATCCTCACTCACTCTATGAAACATAGCGCAAGCACTGTTTCACGCCAGTTTTCTGTGAAGCCGTGGTATCACTCCGGTCGAGCCGGCCCATTCTGAACTTCCAATAGTTGTGGTGACCATTACTCTTGGATTCTGCTCATAAAAAAACTTGTTGGCTTGAAATGCATCGAATATGTGCCATTAAGAAATTATATCGATACAAATAAATAAAATTGGAGTGTCTGTTTGCTATGATAAAATAACTGGTTTTTACAAAATATATATGTATGTATACATGGTACGTGCTGTAAGAACGTTTTTTACAATATTTGTCAGTCTGTCTGTCTGTTGGTTCCGGCTAAGCTTTGGAACGGCTGGATTGAAGAGTTATTATAGTGCGCAAGTTTGTGCGCAAACATAGGTGCACTATCTGTTCCCTCTCTCTCATAATCCGATGGGACAGTTAACGCCATGACCGGGGAGAGATGAGGCGCAGGACAGACAGCTTTGCGTGCTTTCCGAGGCACGGGGGTTCAGACCCCAACTTCTTAACTTCGAGATGTAATTAAGTATTTATATAATCAGATACTCAATAATAAAGTCAATAAGACTTTTGGGCCGACCCGGGATTTGAAGCCAAGACCTCTTGATTGGCAGTTACAATCTATATTTTAATACATGAAGCAAAAACTTTGAACCCTTTTTACAAAAATTGCGCGGACGCAGGAGTATGAAGTGCAGAACGCTAATATTTTGCAATAAAAATGCTTATAAAGTACATTAAATCAACAAATAAAACATTACACACACTACCATGCATTTGAAACACACATACACAAATATCCATATACACAAAATGCATGAATGTCAAAGTCAAACTTGATTATTTTTTGTCTATATTGTCATACTGAATGTCAAAAGTAGCCATGATGAAGACTTTGATTGGGAGATCCACATTTTTTATATTTTTTTTCATTAATTTCATCACGACGAAGACTTGAAGACTCGAAGACTTAGAATTGAAGACTTGAAATACTGGACATTGGCAGAAATAGCTGATCCGGCTGATTGCCATATCATCAAAAGAAGAAGACTTTGATTAAAGAGGTGTGATAACATTAGACAAAAGAAACCCAAAAAAGTTCTAACAAAAAAATTAAAAGAATTAAGGTCGAATATCGATCTCTATACTAATAACCACTCAAATCAATTCCTCACATCAATTATTTCATAAGCGTACTATCCCTCACGCAATCAGTACACGGGAAATGAAACTGAAATGGACAATCGACACCCTCATCCCCCTTTTGCCCCTAGGTAATAGGACCTTCCGTCTTAGATAATACGATCTATAATTCACAAGTTGGATGAAAAAATTCCAATTTTGCCTTCAGCCTTTGAACGTGCTTGCACTGGGAGATGTGAGATGTATTGGTTGTTGTTCAGCAGTAGAATATATAAGTTCATACTCCAGTTAATGAAGAAGAATTTGGAGGAGATTTGATGGAAGAAAATGCTGAAAATGATATCCATGATGCCTAATACAATTTAGAGTTTCCAATCACACAATTTATGTTCTAACTCGCTATGTGTTATTATTNAAAAAAAAAGAAATGACGTGTACAGTAACGTGACGTCTCTCGCCCTGAATGGTGTTCAATTTAACATGGCGAATTGCTATATTTTGTATGTAGTTTTATTTTTGTTAACTAACTGTTAGTCTCGCTCTAAATATGAAAATGAGTACGATTTTTTATGATCTGTATACCCCATTTAATCAGGCAATGTAGAGTCACTTTGGCAGTCCTAAATAAATTTAAAAAAATTGTTCTTGAAAATTATTATAATTCATTGTTATCTTTAGCTTTCAAGTGATATTTTTATGGATATCATATAATCCCAGTTAGATTTAATATCTAATAAATCTCTCTTATATAAGGATTATTAAGACAACGATAATTGCCCTTAAGTGTGGCACTACTTCTATGACCACTTTTGCGGGCTTACTATCTTCGTGGCATGACTATTATTTTATTGTTTTCGTATTCAAATAGATGTAAATAAAAGTGACGTATGTTTGTTTTATAAGATAAAGCCATTTACATGAACCAAATAATTTTAAGGAACAATTTTGTGATGTTTTTATTTTTAAACTGTACTGACTGTATAAAAAGCTATCTAATATGATAAACTATAGAGACTTAAATAGTTTTTGTGAGTATAGATTAAACTATTCATAAAATTCATAGCTATCAAACTAACGAACAAATGTTAATTAAACAATTTTGTGCTATGAACAATTCCTCGTGCACCGGACACTGGGAAAAGTTGGAGAATTTTCCGAATAAAAGTTTTATAATGCACGCGTGCATTGCGCATAGCGTTGCACTTGTGTTTCAAGAAGATTCGAAATAAAAAAGCATACTTAATCACTGGTTTTCACCAGGTAAATATACACCAGATACTACGCATCTTTCTAAACAAGGCGTAAGGTGTAAACATAATGTTACAATGTCCGTTACTTACATTGTTTGATCAGCATTTAAACCCCACACACAAGTGCCAATGAAAAGAAACTGCACCGAAACAAGAATAAAACGGACCACTAAAATCCTATAGCTGGTCATATCCTTATTGTAAGGGGGAGCGCACATGCGCGTCAAGTTATTACTGCACAGTGTGCGCTCGGACTTAGTTCCAGTACTTTATTGTGAACCGTTAAATTTTACAACCATGCATAAGCTCGACGTTTTGCTGACAAAGATTAGGTATGGGAAGTGATATGTATTTGAAATGCCTACTTTTGTACTTATATGACCATTTATGTTTGATAAAAATTTGTAAATAATAATTGATAGTACGCGGGTACTGACTGGTTCATTGGCCTATATATGACCTATTTTTTAGTGTGCTGAAATGTCTGAATACCTAACAACAATAAGTCTTAACTTTTTGGTGATTCATAGTAAATAAGTTAGTAAGTTTTGACCATTCTCACTAGAATCACACTAATAACTTTTCATTATCTACATGTGAGTTAATATCGGTGTCCAATTTGATTTACTTATTAGTTCAAACTGGTTCTAACTAAGGAAATATTATATTTTACCTATTTCCGCATCTGTTTTACCCTCAATGTCATACACTGACCACTAGGGCGCGTTTTACGTTTCTGTCCGCCATACATTTTTTTCACCAACTTTTTGTTTCACCAAGTTGGTAAAACTCTGGCAGTGTGCGTCACTACCAATTGTGGTGTATGAAGCTAAAATAAAATGTACTTTTGAAGCTTCACAACCCCCATTTCAAGATAACTTTTAGCTAAGCCATGATCTTTAATATTCATTTGTCACAAACATGTAGGTGACAGTCTTATAAGGGTGGTAAAAATCTTTAATTTGGTAAAAAACTGTATTTCAGATATTTGGGACATCACTATCCGACTAACTTCAAACTAAGCAGACCTTAATTATGACTGTTAAAATCGCTGATTAAATTATTAGAAACTTTTTTTTTTTAAATGCATACATATATATAGAAAAGACATAATATACGTGATAGACTTTTTGTACATGTTAATAACTTCGTTCTTCTCTTTTTGTTTTTATTAGTTGGTCTTCTAATTATGCGAGTGGGAGTTAGCATTGTCAGGTAATCGGTTGTTTTGATTCCCATTCGTAAGTTCTTTTATATTGAAATTTAATAGATATTACATACGTTTTCCTGTTTTCGTTCCTATATTTATTTTGCAAGTTGTGTTTACTTGAAAGTAGTTGTACATTAGCCTAAATTGTAGTAGATGTAACTTAAAGTGAGTAATAATATTATGGTTGTAAGCAAACTGTAAATAAATACAAAAATAAATCTACAAATAAACTATTTTGCGATATATGAGGGATGGCGTCAGTCAATACTCTTGAGTTCGAAATCCCCTCTTTTTATTAATTTTATAAATATTGTTGAATGCCACACGTTCAGTCGTCTTTCGTCCACCGCCATATCCCTTCACTCTCCCCCGCACACCTCATCTCACGTTCCGTTTCCTATATATATTAATATTAGTTCCAGGAAGTGGCGATACTCGGGAGCTTCAATTACATTGAAAACATATTAACTCCAAAATAAAATATTAACAGCTCACGCAAGCATTTGGCAAGCTCAAGACCTCAAATAGCAATCGAAAATGCTACACTGCGCCAGACTAATTTAATACAGGGCGAAGGCTAGTCAATGACTGCCTGTAGNTATGATATACGAGGAAAAACACCGATCACACCAACTATGGGGGAAAACTCAAACAAATTTTTTGCTGGTACCCATAAACGTAAATCGTCAATTATCATCATGCGCTCTGCTTGTTTGACAACTGTACCATTAACTGAGAACATAACTTTTTCAGAATACCATACCAAATTATATTATAGAAAAGACTATAGCCGTAAAAAGCTATATAATATAAAAAAACTTAAAGTGTCTTTTTGCAATTTCAAATTAACAGCTTTCCATTATTGCATAGTTCCCATTACCTTGCATGAAGCCTGAAGTACCACCAACTACAGAAATCAGTTATTTGACATAAGATCCGCTACCTGTATTAACGAGTGATGTGACTTGCCTGAATTGGACTCATTTAATTCAAGTCCAACTGTTCTCAGGCGTGTGTGTTTTAGGCGCTGGTTTGAGTCGTATAGAAAGATAGTAGAAAGAAAAAAAGAATTAATAACTTAAAAGTTAATAATTATATTTATATGAAAAAAACAATTAATAACTTAAAACTTATTAATTCTTTTTCTCGCTGCCTATATTTTTTTCCTGAAAAATTAAACACTTTCCGTCTAAATGTGAAAACGTGTAAATGATTTATAGTAATTGAATTAGAAGTTAACTAGTTGTAGATACTGTATGTTTTCCAAATAAAATATGAAGGTGTACGGTACTTATATCAAAAAAGAAATTTTTAACTATTTTTTACCCTTTTTTAACTTTTTTAACCCAACCTCAAATGCTGCACTTGACTTATTCGGAATATTTACGCATCAATAGCTTTGACTTGATTTCATATAGTATATAACATAGGATAAGGTATGATGGGAGTAACATATTGCCATGTAATAAAAGTCTCTAAATTAAAAAAGATTAAAAAAAAACCTTTTTTCTGTTTGTCTGTTTGTTCGGGTAATCTATGGAATGTCTGGAAATTCTGACGGGACATACACTGGCATATTGCTGATATCATAAAGAGTAACGTAGTAGCAGTAGTTTTTAGCCTAGCTTCACCTAGAGTTGCTGTTGTGACGCGGGTAACACTAAACAAATTTAAAGTATGTATGCTTAAGAAGCAAACTGAACAATTCCAAAACATTCTCATTTACAATACTGAAATTAGTATACTAGCGTTTTTCTAACAATAACTACTATAAAAAATATATTACCAGTTAATCCAGACCATTCATCTAACACCCAATTATCTTTGAATCACCAAATCAGTACAAGATTTCCTCCAACTCAGCTTGAATATTTATTAATGGTCGTCGCTGCGGATTTCTTCCCTTCGTGCAATGAATACATTCTTAACATAGCTACATAATTGTGTTTTACTTTTTGATATCGTAATAAAAACAGTTTTATTAGAAATACTAAAGTTCTATTACTGTTTTTATTTATTTATTTTATTTATTTATTTTAAAACTTCATGCACACATGTACAACGGCGAGCTTAATGCCCAAGGCATTCTCTACCAGCCAATCTTTGGGTGGTGTAGAAATTTTCGTAAAGGTTGTACCAGTTCGATGATGAGTCATCAACTCGAACACACTGCTGGCGCCCCCGAAAATAGGTAGAAAACCATATCAGTGCCTCAGGGGACACCCCAAGATACCCAGGAATTGTTAGTAGGATTTCGTGACCGACGGTATTGGAGGCATTAGAAAAATCCAGATCCAAATCCAGCAAAACCAGAACAGTAACTTTGGTGTTCTCCATGCCCTTCCTAATATCTCCAGTCACTTTTAGAAGAGAGGTAACAGCACTCTGATCGGGCCTAGAGCCGGACTACAGAGGACTTAACAATTTTTGTCGGTATACAAATTCAGAGAGATTTCATGTGGAACTTCCAATGCGGAGAGTCAGGCCGACAATGGGCATGATGACTAATTCAAAAAAGTGTTGTATATGCTGTTGCAATAAAAAACAAAGTTTTAGCAGGGAAACAATGCGATTTAAATTTTAAGTTTTAAATGCACGTCAAACGCTTTGTGGTATCATGGCGTCTGCTTCTGATGTTACTTCGCAGTGGTGACGTCACCATTTGTCAACTAGTGTCAATAAAGCACAAAATAAGTGATCGTTGATTATATTCAAACAATATGACATATACAGTAACGTGACGTCTCTCGCCCTAAATGGTGTTTAATTTAACATGGCGGATTGCTATATTTTGTAGTTTTATTTTTGTTAACTAACTATTAGTCTCGCTCTAAATATGAAAATAAGTACGATTTTTTGATCTGTATACCCCATTTAATCAGGCAATGTAGAGTCAGTTTGGCAGTATTAAATAAGTAAAAATATTTATTTTTCCTTAAAATTATTGTTTTTTATTGTTATCTTTAGCTTTCTAGTGATATTTTTTGAACATATTTAATTTATATTATATAATCCGAGTAAGATTGAATATCTAATAAATCTCTCTTATATAAGGATCATTAGAAAACGATAATTGCCCTTAAGTGTGGCACTACCTTTATGACCACTTTTGCGGGCTTACTATCTTCGTGGCATGACTATTATTTTATTGTTTTCATATTCAAATAGATGTAAATAAAAGTGACGTATGTTTGTTTTATAAGATAAAGCCATTTACATGAACCAAATAATTTTAAGGAACAATTCTGTGATGTTTTTATTTTTAAAACTGTATTGACTGTATAAAAAGCTATCTAATATGATCAACTATAGATACTTAAATAGTTTTTGTGAGTATAGATTAAACTATTCATAAAATTCATAGCTATCAAACTAATGAACAAATGTTAATTAAACAATTTTGTGCTATGAACAATTCCTCGTGCACCGGACACTGGGCAAAGTTGGAGAATTTCCCGAATAAAAGTTTTATATCTGTGATAGTTAGGACATCATTAGACGTACGAGTTTTATTTAAATAAAAATGAGTGTTTTACGTAGACCTCATGTTTCTTTTTGTGTGAGGATGGTTGTAAGAAATTCAATATAAAAAAATATAAAAATTCGTAAGTATTCTTAAAATATTTTATATTCTAATTTTGATGATTATTTAAAACGCTATAACCTTTACAGACATTTTTTGAATTTAATATTAAATATAGATACATGAAAATATAACTGAAAAAGCGAGTATGAAGATAAATGTAAATTATTTGTTATGTCCCGAGGCGCCGTCCAGAGAGACGCTGAGCGATGAACAGAGCGTCAAAACGTGGAGTCACATGGTACACTGTAGGATTTCTTCGCCTATTGAAAATCAATTGTTCAAACATCTACATTGCTATTTGTGATGACACGTCTGTAATCTTTTTGTAAACCGCCAAGACAGAATCTGTGTAGATTCTGTCTAACTATTTTATTTCTTAATTAACGGATATGCATTTCAGCTACCTAAAATATCACTAATCGTCTTATACACAAAGACAAAAGATCATATTAGGTATCTTACTATGCACGCGTGCATTGCGCATAGCGTTGCACTTGTGTTTCAAGAAGATTCGAAATAAAAAAGCATACTTAAACACGCTGGTTTTCACCAGGTAACTATACACCAGATACTACGCATCTTTCTGAACAAGGCGTAAGGTGTAAACATAATGTTACAATGTCTGTTACTTACATTGTTTGATCAGCATTTAAACCCCACACACAAGTGCCAATGAAAAGAAACTGCACCGAAACAAGAATAAAACGGACCACTAAAATCCTATAGCTGGTCATATCCTTATTGTAAGGGGGAGCGCACATGCGCGTCAAGTTATTACTGCACAGTGTGCGCTCGGACTTAGTTCCAGTACTTTATTGTGAACCGTTAAATTTTACAACCATGCATAAGCTCGACGTTTTGCTGACAAAGATTAAGTATGGGAAGTGATATGTATTTGAAATGCCTACTTTTGTACTTATATGACCATTTATGTTTGATAAAAATTTGTAAATAATATTTGATAGTACGCGGGTACTGACTGGTTCATTAGCCTATATATGACCTATTTTTTAGTGTGCTGAAATGTCTGAATACCTAACAACAATAAGTCTTAACTTTTTGGTGATTCATAGTAAATAAGTTAGTAAGTTTTGACTATTCTCACTAGAATCACACTAATAACTTTTCATTATCTACATGTGAGTTAATGTCGGTGTCCAATTTGATTTACTTATTAGTTCAAACTGGTTCTAACTAAGGAAATATTATATTTTACCTATTGCCGCATCTGTGTTACCCCCAATGTCATACACTGACCACTAGGGCGCGTTTTACGTTTCTGTCCGCCACACATTTTTTTCACCAACTTTTTGTTTCACCAAGTTGGTAAAACTCTGGCAGTGTGCGTCACTACCAATTGTGGTGTATGAAGCTAAAATAAAATGTACTTTTGAAGCTTCACAACCCCCATTTCAAGATAACTTTTAGCTAAGCCATGATCTTTAATATTCATTTGTCACAAACATGCATGTGACAGTCTTATAAGGGTGGTAAAAATCTTTAATTTGGTAAAAAAACTGTATTTCAGATATTTGGGACATCACTATCCGACTAACTTCAAACTAAGCAGACCTTAATTATGACTGTTAAATTCGCTGATTAAATTGTTAGAAACTTTTTTTTTTAAATGCATACATATATATAGAAAAGACATAATATACGTGATAGACTTTTTGTACATGTTAATAACTTCGTTCTTCTCTTTTTGTTTTTGTTAGTTGGTCTTCTAATTATGCGAGTGGGAATTAATTGTCAGGTAATCGGTTGTTTTGATTCCCATTCGTAAGTTATTTTATATTGAAATTTAATAGATATTACATACGTTTTCCTGTTTTCGTTCCTAAATTTATTGTGCAAGTTGTGTTTACTTGAAAGTGGTTGTACATTAGCCTAAATTGTAGTAGATGTAACTTAAAGTGAGTAATAATATTATGGTTGTAAGCAAACTGTAAATAAATACAAAAATAAATCTACAAATAAACTATTTTGCGATATATGAGGGATGGCGTCAGTCAATACTCTTGAGTTCGAAATCCCCTCTTTTTATTAATTTTATTAATATTGTTGAATGCCACACGTTCAGTCGTCTTTCGTCCACCGCCATATCCCTTCACTCTCCCTCGCACACCTCATCTCACGTTCCGTTTCCTATATATATTAATATTAGTTCCAGGAAGTGGCGATACTCGGGAGCTTCAATTACATTGAAAACATATTAACTCCAAAATAAAATATTAACAGCTCACGCAAGCATTTGGCAAGCTCAAGACCTCAAATAGCAATCGAAAATGCTACACTGCGCCAGACTAATTTAATACAGGGCGAAGGCTAGTCAATGACTGCCTGTAGATGCAGTGGTAGCGTATGCGACTACTGTGCTTGAGGTCTCGGGTTCGATTCTCAGGTCGTATCAAGTATTTGTTTCGGAGTTTAGGTGTTTTCTAGTTATAATATGTGTGTATTTACAAAAAAAGTATATATTTTATGTAATATGTTTTTTTTCAGTTGTCTAGAACCCATAACACAAGCTCTGCTAAGCTTGGGACTAGATGGCGTTGTGTGCTAGGTATAAGAAATATTTATTTATTATTTATTAATGGTTAACAGCCTGATGATTAACATGTTTATGTTATTGAAGTATTTTTTAAATTAAAAATCCATTGTAAAGTTCGTTTCCGGTCATGTCTTCAGATGAATCGATGGTCGCTCGAGCCGAAATATATCGTAATGGAGACAGTGATAAGCCGATCAACTGTTAACAGAGTGATACCACGGCCCGGCCTCACAGCAAACCATTGTGAAACAGCGCTTGCACTGTGTTTCACCGAGTGAGTAAGGATACCGGAGGCCTATACCCCAACCCGTCTCCCAAACCTCCAATAACTGGCAAGGCACATGTGACGCATTTGGTGTTGCGGGTGTCTATTGCCACCGGTTTCACTTACCATCAGGAGATACGTCTGCTCGTTTGCCCCCCATTCTATAAAAAAACATTTGCAATTCTGGTTGAAAATTTAATTCGACCCGGACCCAACCCAGGATTTAAGGTACGTTATTCCTAATAAATTTTAAATTTATGAAAAAAGTTGATATCTATTTTTTTCTTGTTTTGACAGAGCTTTGACATGTTTTAATTTAGAATCACTTTAACCTTTTTATGTAAATTGATCATAAAATCAATGTTATTCTAATTGTATCGAAACGAATAATGGAGAGTCCACGAAAATAATCTTCTATTCGGCAAAGATAATAACTATTTGCTATATTTAAAATGGTTTTTATTAAACTTTTCATAAATTTTTCATTTCATTTTCGACTGCCTCGTTAGCCTAGTGGTTAGCGTAAGCGACTGCAAATCAAGGAGGTCTCGGGTTCGATTCCCGAGTCGGCCTGCTGTTGGATTTTTCTTACAAGAAATTCTTAATAGCAGCCCGGAGTATGGAATATGGCGGTGTTTCCCGCCCGTGCTTCGGTCTCAGTTATCATGAATATCTATGTTAATCGTTATCTATGGGAAGTCAGTGCTTTCAAATAATCTGACACCCTCAGGGTTGCAGAGGTCCGATGCCAGTCGCTCCGTAGAAAAACTGATATTCACATAAAACCGTTTGAACTAGTAGCTGACCTCAAAATCTTGTGAGTAATGAATGCTAGGAAGATGATGATTAAACTTTTCATAAAACAATTTAATGTGTTACTAATTTAATTTTAAATAGTATTAAAATGAATAAACGGGACAGATTGATGATAATAATGGTCGCCGATATCGCTAGTACTACATAACAAAGTTAATTACCGCAAGGGTGACTTGCCTACTTCTAGTCTCATAAAAGAAAGTACTAAATGCCCCCATACCCTAGTGCCCTTCCACCTGTGACATTAGGCTATATTAAAATAATGATCCGCTTAGTTTTAATTCATCCACATATTCTAGTTGGCATGGTCACATCCGAGATCATATCGTTCGGGTCCGCCTAAGTAATTTACACAAAACATGGAAACCCCAGAATATGTACGGATATAATCATAACATTACTATTTAAGCATGCAAAATGCTGGACCGGTATGTTACTGTGACCACGATTTTGGATTTCGAACCAGATTTTGGACGAAATAAAAAGACACTTAATCTGACCCCAAATTAAGCAGGACATCATCATCCGTCATAATTTAAAGGCTATCATAGTCTAAAACGAAATGAATGCAATAAAATTTATTTACATAGAATATAGGTTAATGCCAGGTGTAACATTGGTTGTTTTTGATTATACCATATTCAGCCTTGTTTTAACATGCAAATATTTACAAATTACAGTACATATATACGAGTATAACATAACAGTATGACTTAAAAAAATATTATATTAAAAATATATAAAACTAAAAACATAATCTATTACAGTGTTTCTCTTCATATAAAATTGAGAAAAATGGTTTTGTATTTCTTAAGAATTATCGATTACATAACTATAATATTTTATTACCTATTATACTATATTACTTTACTATACTATTTTAGTAAATTCTGTTATTGTATAAATACACTTTTCTACGAACCATTTGTGTAACGTAGTTCTAAAATATTTCAATGGCAATTCACTTAATTTTTTGAGTAATCTACTGTAAATTGGTAATATTGGCATTGCTAACTGGTAATATTGTAAATGA